>CAUYUJ010015972.1:31615-46756 GCA_963575745.1 Prorocentrum cordatum
CTCAGTGCCGCGGTGGTTTTGTGCCTCGCAGTGCTTGTTTGCTTCTCCCAGCCAAAGTGACATCATGGCCAAGTCAGAGCCGACCTGGAATCGTCGAGGGCGTGCCAAGAGGGCCAACGCCAGGTTACTACTACGCGCTCTGCAGCCCAGATATATTGCGGCAGCATCATAACAGCAATATGGCAGACAGGCACCGCACTCAGCAATATCAGTATCAACGGCCTCCTCGCAATATAGGGGGGCCTGGTGTCCAATGTAGTTGGCAGCAGTGCAGCAGGGAGGTCAAGCCGCATTATTGGAAGTGTCTACGCGGATTTGGCTTTGGTATCTCTGAGTCTATGAGACCCCAGCAAGGAGCTCATTTCAGAATGTACCCCTCAGGGCAAGTTGTTCCCAGGCGTCCACCGAGCTCCAGCAGAAATCGCCAGAAAGAGATGGGGAGCAAAGCCATGCGGTCATATATTGCAGGAGTTGCTCCAGTCCCTCGTGCTGAGGCCCTCGCCTCAACACTGGGTGCGCCCATATGCACAGATCCGCCGCTGGATGTTCAGGAGCTCAAGCGATGCAAAACATTCAACAGGGCAATCTTATTCAAGCTCGCCAAGTCGGGCAGAGCAGCTGGCGACGCGGGGCGTGATTGTGCTCCCATCAAGTTCGAGATAGGGGTAATCAGGATGATGCAGTCAACCACTCAGACGTTGACGAACCAGTTGCGCAGCCTCAGAACAGCTAGAGACAACGCTCAGGACGAACTGCGAAATAGCAAGGTGAAGGTGCGCAGTCTCATAGATAAAGAAACAGCTATTGAAGACGACATCGACCGTCTTCGTACCAGCGTAGCCGCATCGAGGAGCTAGAGGGCGCTCGAGATGATTTAGATTTTGACGAAGTCATGGGCTACGAGCGCGATGGCACGGATCATGCGGTATGCGCCCAAAGGCATATATTTCCAGCGGGCGGGGGCAGCCCCCCCCAGGCAGCGCGGCCGCCTCTTCGACATCAGCCCCGGCAAGTGATCCCGCGCATGCCCCGCTGGGGCGTGCCAGTGTCCCGCGCCCGATCCCTGGCCCCCCGCCAGGGCCGCCGCCTGTTGAAGCAACGGCGCCGTCAGCAGTATTTTGGCTTGTGCAATGCATTGAATCTGACGATGCGAGTGCAGCTCAACCAGGACAGGGTGCTGATGGACATTGCTACGGCGGCCACCATGGACAATGCGGTGGGCTTTCGCTCAGGGGCTGCAGGCGCGGGCCCGATGACATCTGCACCGCCTGTGGTCGCGGTCCCACTTGCGCCGACCAGCCCTGCAGAGGGGGCGGGAGTTCCAGTTCCGCAGACGCCAGGAGCTACGAGAAGGCGCGCTCCGACAAGCCCGCTTCTGCCAGCGCAGCCCGACCCGCCTGCGCCAGATCTTCCGACGCCAGTTGTCGTCGGTCCACCTCAACTCAGCGAGCTCAACGAGGTGCCAGAGAGGATGGCGGATCCGTGGGAGGGCATTCCTGGCCCCATCGACCTGGCAGTGCTCGCCCAGACCCAGGCGCTACCCACCCTGGGGGGTCGGCGGCTGGCGGGGCCGAAAAGTGCGACCCCGCCTGCGAGCCGGGCTAAGTCGGAGGGCGAGGCGCGCAGTCCGCCGCGTAAAGAGCAGATACTGGCCTAGGCAGTCAAACAAATGACCAGAAACGTGTGAGCTGGGGCACGCGCGAAATCGTTTCTTTAGGTCCTCAGGCTTGCCCGGGATTAATCCCCCCGCGTCCGAGCAAGCCCCCTCGAGGCCCATCCATGTTGCCCCCCCGCCCCGCCCCCGGGCAGGCAGCTAGCCATCCAGTCTACATCGCTCTTAGGTTCATTTCCGCACCTCGGGGTCGAGAAGGTGGGGGCGCGGATCCAAGTGCCGCCGCGCGCGCTGCAAGTTTGCTCGCGCCCCTTTGGGCTTGTTCATGGATTCGTTTCGACTGCAGCACGGCGCAGCGTGATAGCAGCCCAGGGTTGGGCGCATCTAGCTTCAATATTCTCGTGCCGATCCACGACTGGATGCCGCGCGTAGTTTCGAATGCCTTAGATGTTCCGCGGGCAGGCAGGAACCGCGGCCAATCCCATCTACTCGGGAACGGCAATCGCATGCAGGTCATGGCATTCTGCCGCACAGGGTCATCAAAACACAGGGATGAGGGGGTCGGAGAGGGAGGTCGCGCGGGGTTTTGGTCACGGGCGTGGGCCTTTTGCCATTAGTCCCAGTCACAGTGCGAGCGAGCCCGACAGTGCGAAATGGGGAACCGCGCTGCCCCTGCCGCTCCAACTCGCGGTATGAGCCGTGGGAGAGGAGCGAGTGTCAGAGGTAGGAGGTTTCAGGGAAGTCGATCTCCAAAGGCTTAGCAAGTGCGCGGACGATGCGTCTGGCCAGTGATCTCATGCGTCGCCCCACCTGACAACCTCCGTTTTCCCTATCAAGATGTCTTACCTCTCTCGTCCTATCCGTCTGTTGCCACTAGGGTATGCACCTGCGTCGCGGCGAAGAAAGAGCCGGGACATTCGGCGCGGCGTAGTCCAGAGAATACGCGTCCAGTTGTTGCTTGCTGCTTAGCGACAGTGCCAGCATATCCTTTTCAACGTGCTATCCGAGCTGCAGGCTGAGTCAGACCCATCTAGGACAACGCAGCAACGAGGTCTGTGCTGTGATCACGGCCAGAACTCGGATGGACTAGCCGCTGTAGTAGCCGAGCGCAGTCCTCCTGCCCTCCCAGATTGCCCTGGCGGCTAGTGGCGCGGTCGGGTGCGACGCGCCCGCGGGGCCCCCGCCCCCCGCGACGGCGAGGGGGCAACGAGCGCATATGCAGAGCTAGTGGCCACCATGCGGGCACTGCTCCACATGATGCAAGACGGGTCTTGCATCCCTGCCACCATTCAGAGTTACTCGCTCAACTGCGTCGACGCGCTTAACTGCACTTGATCGGCTTCCCCCTGGGGGCCATCTGGCCCATCGCACCGGGGTTCTTATCGACTTGGTTCGGCAGCGTCGCTGTTTTCATTTTTCTCACATTAAGGGCCACGATGGGCACCCTTGGAACGCCATTACAGACTTCCTTGCCGAAGCAGCACTAGCGGGCACCAGTCAGACGACCACTTTCCCCAACGCTCTGACGTCGGCCACGGAGTGGATTGACGGCAGAAATTGGGAGTGGCATCGGACGGCGACGCAGTCTGAGCAAGAAGCATGTCCACACTTTTCTCGGGGATCAAGGACATTGCCCTCCAAGAACCTTTTGCATGCGCGTCTCAGGTCCAGAAACACCAAAAGACAGTCAAGGGCTCCTTCAGTTTGATTTTGAAGTCCGGCAGTTCAACTTCAAAAGTCTTGCCAATAGCTTTCGTTCATCCACCAGCAGTTTCGCCAAGCTGCCCCCCTCTTCATTGGGTTGCATGAGACTCGCAATCCCGACGGCAGCCGTATGACGGCTTGTTTCTTCGTCGCCTCTGCTGGGCCCAGCTCTGGAAGCGGGCGTGACTCCTCGGGCGGCCTGGGCGTGGAGCTCTGGATCAACGCTGCCACCCCATATGCGGTCAAGAAAGGCAACTCATTATTCCTTGCGCCCAAGTCGGTTCGCGTGCTACGCGGCGGCCCCGGGCTGCTGATCACTGCCAGTCGGGCGCCCGGCCTAAGTGTCAACGTCGCGGTCTTGCGCGCCCCGCATATCGCCGCGGGTGAAGATGCAGTGGGGCTTTACCGAGAGATGGCACTGACGCTAAGAGAGAAGTGCGGCATTGATCATCCCTTCCCGGACTCCAGCGCGGCGCTAGGTAGTATCGCATCTGATCGCGTTGGTGCAGGGGGCTATGTCCGAGTTCAGGGGTTCCGATGAGACTGCTTCTCACAGGCCGCCCATGCCCTTGACTTCTGTGTTCTCAATGCCCTGATTCCCCAAGAAGATAATCAGTGGACGTTTCGGCGTATGAGCGGGTCCAATCATGGGAATGACTACGTCACCTCCGCCCAGTGGCTAAGGCCCTGCGCTATTTGTTCCACCGCCACACTCGGTTTCAATTCTGGCCTAACTAAACCTGATCATATTCCCCTGCAGGTCCATGTGCAGTGGCAGGCCACACGTGACATTACCCAGGCCAAAGGTCCAAAGTGGGACAAGGGGAAGCTCCAGGATCCCGCCTGCCAGGAAGTTTTTCGCTCGCAGTTTGCTTTGCTTCGTCCCCTACCCTGGGCCACGGAGATCAACCGGCGTCCCCGGGAGGCCGCCGAGGCCATGCTTCAGCCAGCCCAGAAGGCATCCCCCTTCGAAAAACGGCGGCCCCGTTCTGAATTCATAGATTCGCCATTGCTTCATCTGACATTGCCTAGAAGAGGGGCCATCATAACTTTGAGGCGATGGCAGGGCAGATCCACGGCCGATGCTGAGCGCTCCCCATCGGCATTCGCGCGCCGAGTCATTAAGGGGGACTTGCGGGCTTCTGGCGCGCAACGCCAGCTCCAACCGTGGTCAGTGCATGCCCGCGCCCCGCGACGAGCAGCCTGCGAGCGGCTGCAGCCCGCAGGCAGTCAACCAATCTTTGTCGGCCAGCTCATTGCTCCCAACCATCCTGTGGTGTTGGGTCCTTGTTTTGAAGACGTCGCCCCGCGTTCCTCTCCTCTCCTCTCCTCTCCTCTCCTCTCCTCTCCTCTCCTCTCCTCTCCTCTCCTCTCTCCTCTCTCCTCTCCTCTCCTCTCCTCTCCTCTCCTCTCCTCTCCTCTCCTCTCCTCTCCTCTCCTCTCCTCTCCTCTCCTCTCCTCTCCTCTCCTCTCCTCCTCCTCCCCCTTTCCCCTCCCGTCATCATCGTCATCGTCATCATCATCATCATCGTCACCATCCGCGTCGTCATCATCATCGTCGTCATCATCATCACTGTCATCATCATCATCATCATCATCACGACCGTCATCATCGCCAGCATCATCACCCATGTCGGCGCAGCCCTCGCACGTTTCGTGGCCCCATAGGGGGCTCCACCGAAAGCCCCAGTGCCACCGCCCGCATGCGCCCCCCGCACCCATGTCGGCACTTCCCTCGCACGCTTCGTGGCCCCATAGGGAGCTCCACCGAAGGCCCCATTGCCACCGCCCGCATGCGCCCCCCACGCACATTTCGGCACACCCTCAGACATTTCGCGGCCCCACATGGAGCTCCATCGAAGGCCGCAGTGCCACCGCCCGCATGCGCCCCCCACGCCCATTTCGGCACACCCCTCGCGCGTTTCGTGATCCCATAGGGAGTTCGACCGAAGACCCGAGTGCCACCGCCCGCATGCGTCCCCCACGCCCAGTTCGGCACGCCCCTCACACGTTTCGTGGCCTCAAAGGGAGCCCCACCGAAGGCCGCAGTGCCACCGCCCGCATGCGCCCCCCACGCCCATGTCGGCACACCCCTCACACGTTTCGTGGCCGCTCTATCGAAGGCCCCAGTGCCGCCGCCCGCATGCGCCCCCCACGCACACAATTCGGCGCACCCCTCGCGCGTTTCGTGGCCTCACAAGGGGTTCCACCGGAAGCCCCAGTGCCACCGCCCGCATGCGTTCCCAACATCAATTCCGGCACGCACCTCACACGTTTCGTGGTTTCACAGGGAGCTCCACCGAAGGCCCCAGTGCCGCCGCCCGCGTGCGTCCCCGCGCCCATTTCGGCGCGCCCTTCGCACGTTTCGTGGCTCCTTTTGGGGCTTCCTGGCCACCTCTTGGCGCCCTCTTGGGGCGCCCTTGGGGGCCTTGGGGGCCAGCTTTGAGCCATCTTGGGTGATATCGATCACAGGGGGGGTTTTCAATTCGGCGCCCCCGGCCAAAACCTTAGTGACACCCATGATTTCGGCTTCCTCGCCGAGGCCGTTTTGGGCGCGCCGACGCCTTGCGAACCCCCCTGTCCAGGTCCACGGGGCGAGCGGCCGACCCTGCAATGCGACGATGGCTTCTTGGAGGCAGGGGAGGCAGTCATTGCAAGGCTGTCTGATCCAGAGACGTTGGCCTGAGCGCGGAGGACCTCGACGGGGGCTTTGGGGGTGGAGGACCATTCGGCGTTGCTGTTTGGTCGCGTGGTGTTGGAGGTCGTTGCCAATCGCCAGCGCAGGACGTTGCACTGTCGGGAGGGCTGCCCAGGGGCGTTGTGCGAGCTCCTGGCCAACAAGGGCACCTCGCAGAAGAGGTCCAAGGTATTCAGTTTAGATTATCGCCGTTGGGGCGCTTTGAAGGAGTTCCGACCCCTGGGCGAGCGTGCGAAGATGGTGCTCGGTAGGACCTCCTCCCCCACTGTCGCTGTGCAGCAGTTCGCGCGCTGTATCCAGGAGTTCGGTTTGCCAGGGGTCGTGCCCGACGACGCCAAGTCCGTGCTCAAGCAGCGCCTCTTCGGGATCTTGTGCACCGCCATCAACGAGGAGGGGCGCAACATTCAAAATAACGCGAGACAGATCCGTGGCTCTCGCAAGCTGCGGCGCCCAGAAGCGCGCCCACGCCATCGTCTTATCAAGTGGCCTCGTCGAGAAGCGCCACATATGCAACGCCATTGACGTGTCTGTGAACCTGGGGGGGGGGGGGGGGGGGCTTCGGTGAAACGGTCTAGCGACGTCTATGGGGAGTTCGACGCCATGTCAAGCGTGCCCTCGGACAAGGTAGTCAGCTTCGCCAAGGGCGCGCCCTACTTCAGTCCCGGCCCTCAGAACCCAGGCGCGCCCGCGGCAGACTTGCGCATGCTGCGCGAGTGCGCCTGCCACGGCACCTTCGGGAAGATGGGGGGTGCCTTATGGGCTGCGTGTCCTCTGCGCAGCGCTGCGTGGTCTTCAGGCGCCAGGGGGCGGGCTTGGCGGGCGCCAGCTCGTTTGGCTGGCACGCGGGGCCGTTCCGCGTGAGTGCCTCGTCGATTGTCGCTTGGCCCGTGGATCTCGAGTCAATCCGCGGGTCCGACGGCTTCGAGGTTGTGTTCAAGATTGACCACGAGTCTATATCGATGGTGTTTGTGCTGACTAGGGGTTGCATGTGCGCCCGCTTGTGTCGATGGTTTTCGCCAGCTCGTCAGCGCGAGCAGCGCCAGGAGCGCCCAGTGGCAGTTCGATTTTACGCGGTGTCAGCGGAGATGTCTCTCCTTGAGGCTGCTGCGAGGTCTCGGGGCCCGACCGCCTCGTGCAACCGAGGAACTTCGGAGACTCCCCGTTGGCCCTGGATGAGCGTGGGTTCCCTTGGCTCAGGCCGCGGGGGTCCGCGGCGTCGATCCGAGGCCAATGGTTAGTCTCGGCAAGTTGGGTGGCGCGTCGTTGTCGGTCTCCAAAGGGCTGGGTTCTGGACGCTGGACGTTCCGATCGTGAATCGAGTGTGTGCTGTGCATGGCGAGGTGCACCGTGGCACGTCTACGCCATTCGAGGCGTTGATGGATTTGACCAAGCAGGTTCTTGGTTGCAGCGGCGCAGATGCGATGGGCTGCTCGCGCCATCGCTTGGTGATGTTTGCCTCTCGGGCGGATGCCCTGCTCGCGAAAGCCATCTCTGAGTTCGACGACGCGGGCGACATTCTCACGATAGAAGATGAGAGAGTGATGGGCGATACTGAGAAATCGGCATTGGCCGACGAGGACGCCTTCCAGGAGTTCCGCAAGGAGTGGGACGTGAAAGCCAGAGCCATGACGCCTGCTGGAGGCAGGGGCAAGGGCAAGGGCAAGGGCGCCGCCGAGGGCAGAGGTAAGGGCAAATCAGGCCCCAGGAAGCTCCCCGACAGGCTCGACCTCCTCGACCAAGCCGCAGTGCGCGGCTACCTTCCACCAGAGTCAAGGCCGTGGAAGTCCCGCGGGGACAGCAGGTGGTAACCTAGGGTTGCCGGCTTGCCGTCGGCCAGCCGCAGCGTGGCGCTCTACGGGGGGGCCTGCGTGCTCAAGTGCGTGATCTCCCACGCGTGGTACGACTACTTCTGGCTGGGGGGCGTCGAGCCGCAGAGCGCGGACATCTCGGGCCTCTTGCAGAAGGGCGATTCCGTTGACTAGGATTAGGTTTTCGCGCGTGTACCTACTCCAGAGCTTGCGAAGTGCGTCGGGGGCGCGACTTCCCTAGAAAAAAGCGCGCGCTGGAAGCCGTGCTCAGGTTGGGGGTGTCCGGGGCGGGGGGGGGCAGCCCCCCGTGCCGTGCGCTCTGGAGTGCTCCTCGTCCTCCGCTGGCCAGCAGCAGGATCGAGTCGTCGACCCGTCGTTGACGTTGTCGTCTGCCGCCGTCCCTGCTGCTGTGTCAGCGCCAGCTGCCTCGGGCCATCTCCCCGCCCCAGTCCCGCCTGGCGCCCGCTGCAGTCGGGCCCCCCGCGGTTAAACGGGGCGGGTGTGCGTGCGACTTCGGGGGCGCGGTCAGGCGAGAGGCAGCAGCTGCGAGAGGCGTGGGTCGGGCGAGCGAGGCCCTGGCTGCGGGCGAGGCGCGGCTCGTGGGACACGTCGCTAGTTCCAGCCCCCTCCACAATTGCGATTCGGCGGGCTCGGACCCCCAGGCCCCCCCCATAATCTTCAGGTGGCCCTTGCCCTCGCCCCGGGGGGCGAGGGGGGGGGGGGAAGCTGAGAACATGTGCGGTTTGTTTCTGGTCTGCCGACCCTCCGCCTGCGAAACCTCCGCAGAGGTGGTATATTATTATTATTATGCTTGTGATTATTATTATTATTAGGTTTGTGATTATTATTATTATTAATAATAATATTATTATTAATATTATTATTACTATTATTATTACACTTATTAAATATTATTATTATTAATATATATATTATATATATATATATATATATATCTATGCACCCCTTTCCATCCTCCTCGGCCTCCTCTCCGCCCCCCCCTCCCCTTTCCTCCCTTCCGTCGCCCTTTTGGTTCAAAGCCGATATTTCTGTTGCTGGGCCCTTGCTGGCGCGGCCGCGCGCAAGCGCAGTGGGGCGTGCTATGCGCGCAAGTAGGGGAGACAGGGGTGCGACAACAAACATCAGAACAGGTGTTGGTGTTCATTCAGAGTTGCCTAATCCTCGTGGATCTGCGACGCGTGGATATTCTGGACCTTGCCAGATGCCGAATGCCGCCCTCGATGGGGTGATATCCACCAGATACTGCAGATTGTTGTGGCCGAAGCACCAGTCCCGACATTGTCGTGGGCGTTTTTTTTTTTTTTTTTTTTTTTTTTTTTTTTTCCACTGCCGAGTCGGAGGAGTCTGGCTTGCGCCGACTCAGGAATCAGGCTGTCTTGACTGCGTGCAGCACAGGCCCCCCATCAGAGAGTTGGGCGACCCAGATGGGCAATCGGCCTCGAGGGATTGCAGGAACAAGATGCTCCTGCTGGCGCCCCGGGACGATGGCTATCTCTTCTGTTCCGACGCCTGTAAGAACTGGCTCGGAGCGGTACATTGCCTGCAATGTAAGCTGCCTGTCCTCTATGAGCCTCATATCGGTACCCCGCGCAGTGCGTGGTCAGCAACTGTGTGGGAGACACTTGTGCTCGAGAGGGTGGCGAGTCAGGTGGTCGATGCCGAGGCCCGGGGCAGTTTCTCCGGTCGTGCCCAGCCCAAGCGGCAAAATAATTTCTCGCCAGGTCGGATCGCATACGGTAGCGCGTAGAAGACCGAGGCGGCGCGGCACCAGCTGGGGGCGTTGCATTTCCGTCGTGAACGGGCCCAGCAGGGCAAGACAGCATTCCCCAACAACATCCTGACCGTCCTGTCATGGCGCCCAACATTGAGAACTCATGCCTCGTCCGCAGAAATCGATGATTGGCCTCAAGAAAGTCGCGGAAGCTTGGTTTACGTTGGCTGAACTACCAGGGATTCGCGGGAGCCTCGGCCAGGGGTCCTGACGCTGTGCGCAGTTGTGGTCCTAGCCCGCGCCTGGTGGCCAGACTTGCGCCGTGGGATCCGCCGCGACAGTGGTAGATTCGGCATGTTGGAGCCTTCCGATTGGCATTGCGTTCGCCCTGCGCAGCCAATTCCATCAGCCCTGCAATGGGATGGGAACGTTGGTGCTCCACAGAGGGAACCGGCCATTCTGTTTTTTCCTGGCTGAGCTGAAGGAAGGCACGGGGATGGAGTTGAGGGCCCATTGGCCGCCGCTCGAGACGTGCGATCTCGAGGGCAACCTTGTCCTGGAACCGCGCGGCGATGACGGCGATGGCGACGATGTCCCGCCTCGTGGCGGCGCCGGCAGTGGACGGTCCTTCTCTGCGAGTCAGAGGCGCCCTAGCGCGACGCGTCCTCTGCTTCCTCGGTCACGCCCTGCGCGGGCAAGGACATTCGAGAGGGGCTGCGGGCCGTCGCGTGCGCAGGGGCGCAGTGGGAGCCATGCGCCTCCCGAGCGCCAGAACGTCATGCGTCGGCGAGCTTGGGGGCCCGCCAAGTGGGAGCTGGAACAGCGAATGCCGCTGCGTGCGCATCGTCGTTCAGGGCCGAGTTGGTCGATTGATTGGCGCGGGGCGATGGGCGTTCGCTTGGCAGAGGCAGTGCCTCCATCTGCTGTTCCGCCCCCGCCAGTGCGAGTGCCTGAGGTGTCGCCAAAAGAGACGTCTTTCCCACGTTGGCGACGGAGGAACGCGCGCGGGCGGAATGCGGAAGCGGCATCTTTCCTTCTTCCATGGCGTGCAGATCCCGCTGACCTCTGCGCCCCCAGGACTCCATCATCGAGCTCAACCGGCTGGCAGAGCTGGAGTGGCGGCCAGTGTTAGGGCAATTCGCGGCGTGATGGACCATGTGACAGTCGGTGACGGTATGGCGACAGGCCAGGGTGGTGGCGTCGGGGCAGTGTCCCGACTTTGCCTTGCGTGCTACTGGTACGTGGCAGCGCCCAGGGATTGCTGGTGCGTCGAAGCATTCGACAGGCTGGTTGCCCTGTGAGTTGGGTGCTGGGCGGTGCGCGCTAGCGCTGTTACTGTCTAGGGCGGGGCGCGCCGGGTGGCCCTCGGCTAGTCCCATAGGGCGGTGACCGGAGTGCTCCCTAATCTCCCGCGTGCGTCTTGATTTTTTTTTTGGGGGGGGCGCCATGGGGGGCCCAAAGTGGCCCTTGGGGAACGGGGTGAAGTCTGTCCTGCGCTTTCGGGGCCTGCTGATCTCCATCTGGCATGTCCCGCCTCTTTTGCTCGGGGCGTTAGCCAACGTGCTGGCGCCCACCCGCGCGCGGCAGCGCCGCGCCAGGAGGCCGTGGGGGGAGTCATCATTAACGTTCCCCTCGCCTGTTTGAGCTGCCTTGCCCATCCCCTTCAACATATGGTTGGCAGGGGTAAAGGCGGTTGCGGGAGTGCCTGCGGCCATTGCTTGCTCGAGGCAATAATGTGCGCGTGCGGCCTCGCCACCTCTCGGCTGGCCAACTCGTGCTCGCGCGTGCGCGCTACCTCCAGCAAATTTGTTTCCCGGATATCACAACCATGTTGTCTTTCGTCCGCCTGGATTCAACATCTTGTCTTGAACATGGCGAACACGAAGATCACGTACAATAGCATCAACCTCCGATTAACCTACAGATGTTTTTTTTTTTTTGCCCACTATGACGATGGATGGGTAAAACGCATTCATGCTCATCACAAGGGGACGAATCTGATTGATACTTTGCAGAACTGTAATATTACACATCAAACGTAACACATCGCATATACGACTAAGATCACTAACAATTAGGAGGCACATAACACGCATAATAGTACGGAACAGAAATTATCGATGGTACTGATAATAATGGGAACAATTATAATACGAATACGAAGGAGGTAGAGGAGGAGGAGGAGGAGGAGGAGGAGGAGGAGGAGGAGGAGGAGGAGGAGGAGGAGGAGGATGAGGAGGAATAGGAGAGAGAGAGGAGGAGGAGGAGGAGGAGGAGGAGAGGAGGAGGAGGAGGAAGAGGAGGAGGAGGAGGAGGAGGAATTAGAAGACAAGAGGAGCAGGAGGAGAGGAGGCGGCGGAGGAGGAGGAGGATGAGGCGGAGGAAGAGGAGGCATAGGCGGAGGAGGAGGAGGCGGAAGACGAGGATGGTGATGGTGATGGTGATCATGACGAGGATGAGGAGGCCGAAGAGGGGGGATGAGGAATGCCAGGGTGAAACATGAGGGGTGGTGGTGATGATGGTGATGCTGATTATGTGGTTGATGATGTTGCTGATGGTGATGATGATGCTGATGCTGTTGCAGATAATGATGATGGTGATGATGGTGACGAGGATGAGGAGGAGGAGGAGGAAGAGGGAGAGGGAGAGGGAGAGGAGGAGGAGGAGGAGGAGGAGGAGGGGAGAGGAGGAAGGAGGAGGAGGAGGAGGAGGAGGAGGAGGAGGAGGAGGAGGAGGAGGAGGATGAGGAGGAGGAGGGAGGAGGAGGAGGAGGAGGAGGAGGAGGAGGAGGAGGAGGAGGAGGAGGAGGGAGGAGAGGAGGAGGAGGAGGAGGAGGAGGAGGCGGAGGAGGAGGAAGGAGGAGGAAGGAGGAGGAGGAGGAGGAGGAGGAGGAGGAGGGAGGGGAGGAGGGAGGAGGAGGAGGAGGAGGAGGAGAGGAGGAGGAGGAGGAGGAGGAGGAGGAGGAGGAGGAGGAGGAGGAGGAGGAGGAGGAGGAGGAGGAGGAGGAGGAGGAGGAGGAGGAGGAGGAGGGGAGGAGGAGGCCAAAGAGAGGGAAGATCCAGTACAACCGAAGGAACGGGTGGTTATGAGCAGGGGGAATGCAAACTTGTGGGCGGGCGCCGAGGACATACACGGAGAGCCTGAACAGCGGGCGCGCGCGCCGTCTTTTTTTTCCCCCCCCGATATTGTGTAGTACGGCTGGTGGCGTTGTGTCCGATGTGCTTCCGCGAGCGCGCATCGCCTTGGGTAGGTGTGCGGTTGCAGGTTTGCGTGCGTGCCTCCCTTCCAGCCGCTGGCCAGAACCGCATACCGGACACAGGCTTTTTGGAGTCTCCTCGGGCCTCGTGGGGCCTCTGTTGGCCTCCCACATCATTATGAAACTGATTTAGGTTGTCCTAGCGCGTCCAAGTGCTTTCTGGGGCCTATGGGTGGTCGTCAGTCATTGCGCCTCCTGGGGCTTCTGGGGCCTCTGAGTCGCCCCGAGGTCTCCTGAAGCCCCATGCGGCCTTCTGAGGCCGCTTGGGGCCTCCTGCGGTCTCCTGAAAGCCTGGAGATTCTGAGTGGTCTTTAGGCTTCCTGGGGCCTCCTGATACTTCCTGTGGCCTCGCCGCCGTCGTTGCCGTCGTCGTCGTTGCGGGCCTCGCCGTTGTCGCTGCCGCCATCGCCGTCGTTGCAGTTGTCGTCGCAGCCGCTGTCGTCGTCGTTGTCGTCGCAATATGAGTCGCCGTGGCCTTCGTACTCGACGTCGCCGATATTGCCGTCGTCACCGCCGTCGTCGTCTTCGTCAAATGCGCCGACATCATCGTCATCGCCGTTGTCGTTGCCATCGCCAGCGTCCATTTACTCTGTCCTCATAGCTCGTGCGTGTGCCCGCCGTGGCCTTCTGATGGTGTCTGGATCACCTTAACGATGAGGTGTACCCATAGCAGTAAAATTAATGCAGAGGATGTAAGCGCTGGTTCGTTGTCTTGATGGTCAATTCGCCCGCAGCCCTCATCATGCTAGCCCTTTCTTCGAGTTGTCGTGACCTTGGGTACACTGGTCCAGAAATCCTGGTCCACCCATGTCGATGAGGGAGGAAGGCAGGAGGAAGCGTCGGGCTCCTCAGCGCCGTCTGGGTGGGGCCGCATGTGTACAGCGTCGAGCTAAAAAGCAGTCAGGGCAGTATGTGTATCCCGCCCTGCCCGGCGGTCAAAAGCTCCCCAGGCCCCAATCTTCTTTGGATTGCGCACCTGATTCAACCGCTGGCTGGTTAGGTTATAAATTGTCATTCAACACGCCACACGGAGAAGGGACTGCTCCCCAAGAGGAGGAGGAGGAGGAGGAGGAGGAGGAGGAGGAGGAGGAGGAGGAGGAGGAGGGAGGGGGGAGGGGGAGGGGGAGGGGGAGGGGGAGGGGTGAAGGACAAGCTAGGTGAGCTCGCGTCATATCTGACATCCTACCCCTCCCTCCCATTCCTTACCATGGCGTAGATTCTCTCTCTACTCGCACAGTCGGATGTCGAGCAGGGCAATGATCCCGAAAGGGTACGCGATGCATTGTAGAGCACGGCATGGCATGGCGTAGAAGAGCACCGCAAAGTATAGTATGTCACAGCATAGCGTGGCGTGGCGTAGTGAATAATTGCATCACAAAGCTTTGCAACGCAAAGCATGGCATCGCACATCGGCCCCGAACATAACATTGTATAGCATGGCGTTGAAGATCAAAGCGTAGCATGGCATAGCACGACGTGGCACTTAAGCACCGCATATCACAGCTTCAGCTGAAGGCATGGTATCGCGCAGCGGAACGCAACCTAGCATTGCATTGCATGCCGTGGCATGGCACGGGAAATGACGCCAGCGCTGCAGCGGGAGCACGATTCGGAACGAGCGGAAGCGCGGAAATGAGGCCAGCGCTGCAGCGAGAGCACGATTCGGAACGAGCGGAATCACGGAAATGAGGCCAGCGCTGCAGCGGGAGCACGATTCGGAACGAGCGAGGCCCGAAAATGAGGCCGGCGCCTCAGCGAGAGCAGCATTTTGAAACAAATGCAGGCGAAAACCCAACTCCGGGGAATCCTGTGTGTAACAAGACAGTACGCGGGGGGGGGGCGAACACTCCCAACCCGTCATCAGGGGAAGGAGGAGAGTAGTATTCATATTGAGTAATTGTTGATGAGGCGCCCCAAGGACTTGAGGTAATATGGCTCCGGGGCGCCTTGACCCCATGAATGGGATTAGTTTCCTGCCATCTTGGATGGTACGGTGGCTCGAGGGTGCGAATGTCCTGGGGCTGTGGTCCAGCCAGCGCGGAACGAGGTCGTTTTGGTTAGGGAATATGCCAGAGTCGCAAGAAGGCCGCAAGAGGGCCCCAAGAGGGGCGGAGGTGGAGGTGGAGGAGCACGGGGCCCTCCAGGCGCTACATGCCGCTCACGCGGGTCGTCTCGGTGTGCGCCGCCGCGCTGCGCACGGGCCTCGGGGGCGACGACGACGACAACGACGACTGCGACGACGCCGCCGGTCCCGCCGCCGGCCCCGCCGGCGGCCCGCTGGACCGCCCGCCCGCTCGCCCGCCCGCCCGCTCGGCCGCCCGCTCGCCCGCC
>CAUYUJ010015972.1:46856-118381 GCA_963575745.1 Prorocentrum cordatum
CCCGCCGGCGCCGGCGCCGCCGCCGCCGCCGCCTTCGCCTGCCCGCCCGCCCGCCGCCGACGTCGACGACGACGAAGGGGATGAATCCTGACGCCAGGGGGTCCCCCCGAGTGACGGGGGCTGGGACCCCTTCGGGTGCCCTTGGGCCCTTTTGGGAGGGAGGGAGGGATGGAGGGAGGATGTGGGGGGTGGGGATGGGCGGGGTGCGGGGGAGCGGGGGACGGAGGGAGGGCGTTTGGACTCTCCCTCCGCCTCCCCGTCCCCCCGCTCATCGATCGTTCGCCTCCTGCCGATCGTTCTCTGGCGTCTGGGCTGGGCGCGAGGGGGTGCAGCTCCTTCCCGGGTTCGTCCTCCTCAGGGGAATGAGGAGGATCGAGATGCGAGGGAGGGAGGGGAGGGGAGGGGATTTGGATCGAGGTTCGAGGGGAGGGCTCCCTTCTTCCTCCTCCCTCCTCTCCGTCCTCGCGTTTTTTGTTGCGCGGGCCCGAAAGAGACGGCCTCAGCAGATCGACGCCTCCTGCTTTTTTCGCACTGGGGACTCTTCCCCATGCCCAGTCACATATTCTACCTCCAGGGAGGCCGCGTCGGACTGCGCGGGTTACGCGAAACCCGTGTTATTTATCAGGAGTCGTGCCGTCCAGCTCCCACCAGCCTCAACGGTAGCACAGCCTCTACCTCCAGGGCGGCCGCGTCGGACTGCGCGGGCTATGCGAAACCTGTCAGATTTCAAGGGAGCCCCCGCTAACCCGCGGCAGGTCTTCTGTATTCTCCCATCTCTTCTTGTTCGTTGCTCCCACTCCCTCCCTATCTTTCATTTTCCTCGTCCCACTCCCTGCCCACTTTCCGTCCTCTTTCGACTCGCATTCCCTCACCATCTCCCGTCCAGTTCGGATGATGATGAGGAGGAGGCGGTCTATGCGGATACCATGTTAATCATTATGGTTCATGCCTTTCCCACCAATGCCGCGTTTCCCTTTCCTGGGAGGCCTTGTGGGACCGCGCCGCGTTAGCGGTGCCCCCCTGCTGCTCCCGCCACACGTGCCAGTGCTGTCAGATTTCAGGGAGTCCCCGCTAGACCGCGGCACGCCTTCTCTATTCTCCCATGTCTTCTTGTTCGTTCCTCTTCCTCCCTCCCTATCTTTCGTTCTCCTCGTCCCATTCCCTGTCCATCTCCCTGTCCCTTTCCCGTCCTCCTTCCCCTCCTTTCTTAGCTCTTCATGCGTGCGTATCAATGCCATGAACCTCCCGCTCATATTGCTACTTTAATGTCCTCTTGAGCTCGCGAAGCCTTAGCATCCTTGTGTGGGGAACTCCGATTGCACTCGTTCTTCTCAGGAGGACCCTTGTTGTGCAGCCTGTGTGGTGCACGACAGGTGACGCACGGGTTGGTGCCGAGGCGGCGACGGGCGCCCTCCCCACGAAAAAACACAACTGTTGGCCAGCACACGAGGCGGAAAGAAGAGCACCGTTCTTGCCATCGCGCGCGCCCTGCGTGTGGCCAGATGTGCACGAGACCCTGGGCACCCGGGGTTCGATGCCCATCCGCCGGCGGTGGAGGAATCCTGACGCCACGAACAAGCGGGGGCGCTCCAGCAATGGCCTCGCCTTCGGCGCCTCTCGGTTTCGGCGGAGGCGGAAGCTTGCGGAAGCAACACAGCGGCGTGCCCCTGGCGGAGGTAAGCGTGTCATGAGACGTCATCATTTTTGGACTCACGGTTCTGGAGCAGGCCAAATCAAGATTCCTGTCTTTTTTGTGTGTTGCGGCGTCGTGATTTCTTCCCGCGCCGTCGAATGCAAGCCGCCCAGTGCCTCTGAAGGCGTCGCGGTGCGCCGGTGGAGCGTGCCAGAGAGGTCGCCAGTTGTACGCTTGCAGCGATCCTGCGCCCTGGATGTGCCTGGGCCCAGGATGGGCGTTCATAGCTTCCTGCCCAAACCGAGAAGGTGTATCGCCACGAAGGAATGCGTCCTGAGTGAAACGGGTCCTGGTTTCCGGGACGCTCTCCAGGACACATTTTCCGTCTTGAGTCGTTTCTCGACGTTCTTGGGGCCCCAGGGAACCGAAAGCGGCGAAAACAATTGGGACCCTGTTCCTTCAGGACCTTGGGAGGTCGCGTGCATCTGCGAGCACTTGCCAACCCTTTCCCTGCGGGTCCAATCGACGCTGGGGTATCGGACACCCCCGCTGGGGTTCACATGGCTGCAGACATCCTCCGATTTGTTCACGCTTCGCGTATCCCCACCAGCTCCGTAGCCCTGGCTCAAACCATCTCACGGGCCTGGCTCCCTCGGGCCAGTCTCCCGTGTTCAAGGGGGCGCCCGACGCTGCGCCACGCCCGGGCCCGCGGAGCGCCCGCGCCATTGCAGCTGCCCCCCTGGCGCGCCGCCCGCGGCTCAGCTGGGCCCTCTCGCAGCAGGCAGCGCGGTGCTTAGCGGCCCCCCCCCCTCCCCGGCACTAGCAGTGCATGGAGGGCGGGGATTGGATTGTTTGGAACGTTCTGAGGGAGGTGGGGATCACACAGTGCGTGGCGCGGGAGCCCAGGCACTGGCTTCGGTTGAACCCCCTTCAGACCCAGTTCAGATACAGGCTCCCCGCGGGCGACAGCCCCCCACCATCTGCGGGCCAGACCAGGACCCCACCCCAATTGAGTCCAGGATGCCCCCCGCACTGCCGCACAGCGTCCCAGGGCCAGTTCAGGTTCGCTGCTCATCGGGATACGGCGACAATCCAGGCGGGGATGTGACGAGGCGACAGACCCCCAGAGAGGCCCTCAGCCCCAGGCGAGGCCTGCTGAGGAAAGAGGGGGCGGCGGACCAGACGAGAACGACAGAGATGGGGAGATGGACGTTCAGGTTCGGGGGGGTCTTGGTCCGACTCCCGCCATCCCCACTCCAGACCCCATTTCGATCCCCGTCCCGCCCACGCCGCCCTCCTCCCCCCGCCCCGCCTCGGGGCCGCCTAGGATCCTCTACCACCGGCAGTAGAGACCATCCAACCCTCTAAGGCGGGCAATGGCGACCCAGGGGGGCACCGAGGAGCAGCAGGTGCGGTGAACCCCAGGGCGTGCCAAGAGGAGGCGCAACAGCTCACAGCTGCGGAGGACGTCGTCCGCCCCCCCGAAGAGCATGCGCCCATATCTCCTCAGACAGTGGCTAGCCACGCCCCCGAGGTACATTCTGGCAGCGGAGATGAAGGCACCCACCAACAAATGGTGATTCCAGCGGCGGTTAGTTGCGACCTCCGTGCGAATGAAAGAATAAACTCAGCGGCGGTTAGCTGCGACCCCCGAGACAATGATAGAGAGTATTCTGCGGCGGTTAGCTGCGACCCCCTTGCCACCGCAACTCAGGGCCAGTGCGCGCGACCAACTGGGATGGGCACTCCGAGGGGCCGCAAGGCCTACGAGAGCGCCCACCTCAGGACTCAGTAGAACAGGGCCGCGTCAGTTCAGGGGAGGCGCTATCCGCTCCCCCCCCCATCGCGCCCCTCCCCTGACTCGCTTCCGGCCCCCCCTCCCCTGGCAGGTGCGGGCGCGGTGCGCGCGCCCAGCGAGGGCCGCGCCGTAAGGCCCGCGGCGGGCTCAGGAAGAGATCGACTGGGAGTGGCTCCTCGAGGCATGCGAGCCCAGTGGAAGCACCCCTGACAGCGACGTGCACAGCGCCTGGGGGGACCCCGACGCGATCGAGGCCAGATAGGATCCTGCCGCCCGAGATCGCCCGATCGCCCCTCCTCCAGGTCTCCCCTCGCCACCGCCGCCAGGCCCAAGCCAGCGCAGACAGGATGGCCATAGCCGCCGCCCGTCTCAGGGCGATCCTGGACACTGGCAGCGCCGCCCGTGCAGTTCAGACGGGGAACGCTCGCCAGCTAGGCAGGGGCCCCCTAGCTGCCGCTGCGGCCCCGGTGCCGATAGGCTCCAATACCGCCCGCGGCGATGCGGGGGCCGAGATGCAGATGCGCCCTTCCTGGCCCCAAGGGTCGCTGATCCGAGGGGCGCCAAGCGAGGAGGCGCACTCGCGGCTCTCGTGGCCCACCACGAACCTCGGGTGGGCCCGTGGAGGGATCTTCCCAGGAGAGCGGCCCTCGACCAGACGATGCGCCAGGGCCTCGAGCCTGGTAAGCTTCTGTTGGAACCGCCGCCCCCCCGGGCACCCTGGAGTCAGTCCAGAGCCTCGCCCGGCGGGGGGCGCTCCCAATCCTCTCAGGGCTGCGCCTGATCGGAGGGCCCGGGCCGATCAAGGAACCCCCCGCGTTATTGCGCCGTCGGCCCGGCACTGGCCCAGCTCGACCCCCCCCTGGCTCGCGTGGTCCATGACAGGCTCCGACCACGAGGCGAGGCTGGGAGGTGTCGGCCCAAACCCTGTGCAGGTGCTCGCCTTCCGTTGCGCGAGCCTGACCCAGGGCCCCGATATTGATATGGAGAGATTGGATTGCGACAGCCCAAGCGATGCATACCTATACGCGGCCCACCTTCAATGCGACGCCCTCCACTACGCGGCCCTATGCGCGGACATCGGTATGAGAGACCCGACTGACGACCTCCTCCCAGACTCCATGCTAGGACTCTCAAGATGGCGGCGCGACGCGGCCCCTGACTTGAGAGACGCGGAAACGAACCTCGAACACAGGGTCAAAATATGCCGTTACTTCATCCATGAGCATCGCCGGAGTTGGGTGCACTTCCCAGACCACAGGGAGGTCAGGAATTGGGCGGTGGACAGAGGGCAATGGATCGAGGCGGGCGACGACGTCATGTCCATAGGGCAGCACGGTACAGGACCCAACGCCTCGGCAGCCCCGGCCATGCCAGGCGCAGGACCGCGCCCCCCGGGCATCCCAGGAGTCATACTCGAGGGCAATGACGCACCAGAGGAGCCCTGGCCCCGAAACAATACGTCCCACATGGTAAAGTTCGGGGACTTCTTCCACCCATCCACCAGATGCGGGTACTGTGGCTGCTGGCTTGCGCGGGGCCCCCAAGGCCCCATGTGCATCGTCTGCCACAGGCTAGCCACGCCATGGTGTCTAGCGGTAGACGGATTCTACTCCGACAGCGCGGAAGCACCAGGAGACCCCCTCGACACCTTGGGCAAGCAGCTCGCCTACCAGCTGGCTAGAGTAGGAGCGCGATACGCTCCCATAACCAGCCACATTTGCTCCCCAGACCACTTGCCGGAGACCGCTAGCTACTCTCCAACCTGGCTAATCGCGGAGCTACTAGCGACATGGCGCCACATGACGGACAACCCGAGCGAGTCGTGGCACCCGATTCCAGACAGGGGGGCTCGGGCCTAGGGGGCGAACCGATGCTCAGAACCGCAGTGAGCGCCCTCGCCTGACTTTGTAGCGCCCCGCAGGGATGGGCCCTAGAGGCAGCGGCGCAGATTCGCGACCGTATCAGGGGGGCCCCCTCCGGCCGTTCACTACGTGAGTGGGTGCCCAGAAGCCTCGCCCAGCTCCCCCGCATAGCGGCGCCGACCCGGCCTCTCGACCCTGCAAGCGCAGGGGCCAACGCGGAAGGCCTAAGGATGATATTCCACTTGGGCATCAACAGTATCACCACGGAAGACGCCGACTGGCTCCGAGGCGAGATAATTAGGGGGAGGGCTTCCTCGACCAAGCTTTTGGGGTCGTAGCAGCTGGCGAGCATCCCCCCGGGGCGCAGGGCGTGGGCGTAGAGCCGACAGAAGTAGCCTGCGCTGCCCTCATTGCCACCGCCAGGAGGGACGGGGGACTCATCGCGGACCAGCTCGCCCCGGGCAGCCCCTGTGGAGCCGCGATGCGCCTCGCAATAACGCTCCGAACCAGGCACCGCGGGAGGGGCGCCCCCGTCCCCGACAGAGCCAACCAGCGAGCGGGGATGGGCGGAGACGCCGACAATCGAACAATCGAGGAACGACGGCCGAACATTGGTTCGCCCAACCGTCCCCAGAAAGGTGGGGCAGCGCCCGCCGCCCCCTGCAGGAAATCATGGTCATCCGCGCGCAGGTTGCGAACGACAGTATACCTAGCAATCTGACCTGGAGCAGGATCCTGGCCCTTTTCATTTGGGGGTCAGTCACAGGGGGGGGGGGGCAGAGACACCCTACGAGGCGTCTTCGAGGCCGCCGGGATATCCACCCACATAGTGACACGCGCAGCTCGACGATGGGACGTAGTGGGCATTTCCACCCTGCAGGAAGCACACCACCGCCTCGCTGGGTCTCTTGACGCACTTTCCTTGGATCGCACTTGCTTGAGGCATTCTGACTTGCCGCCCGCCCAGCTCAGCCCGACGGGCCGCAGCGTCGACGACAAGAAAGTCCATGTTGACGAGCAGGCGTCCCCGCGCGATGTGCGCCGCGTCCCATTCCCGCTAGCGGTTCGCAGCGCCGACGAGGAGAAAACACATGTTGGCAAGACAAACGTCGACGTTGCGGTGTTTGTTGGTAGGTCGGACGGGGGGTCCCGCGTAGGGTTGGCCAGGCGTCCGCGCGCGATGCGCGCCGCGTCCCATTTTTTTTTTTTTTTTTTTTTTTTTTTTTTTGCAGCGTCGACAAGAAAGCCCAGGTTGCCGAGGACAACGTTTATTTCGTAATGTTTTTGATAGGTAGGACGTGACCACCCCGTAGGGTTACCCGAGCGATGCTCATTCCATCTTATTCCTGCGAGATTTCCGCAGCGTCGACGACAAGAAAGTCCATGTTGTCGAGAATCACGTTGACTTTGTATTTTTTGATAGGTAGGACACGGCCACCCATGCGATGCTCATTCCGTCCCATTCCCGCTATATTTTTCGCAATTCGACGACATGTTGGCGGGGAAAAAAATGAGCTTGGATTGTTTTACAGTTCGGACGGCGGGGTTGTTATCGGCCGGCTACGTAGGAGGGGTTTTGGGAGTGTTTAGTCATAAGAAGTAAGGCGGGGGTGGAGCAGAACGGGCTCTCGAAACCACATCCGCCCAGAGGGCTGGTGGGATTTTGCACTCCAGCTGGCGATTTAGAAATCTTACCGGCAGGGGTATTTAACATCAAAAACCAAGAATTCTGACCTGTTGGGCTTAATTGGGCTGGGCGAGTCAGAAGGTCTCCAGGCAAACAGGGAACACCACACGGGCCGACCTGCAACAAGCAAATTCTTGCAGTGAGCCATGGCCTCGGGCAATATAACACCGCACGAATGCAGAGGATGGGGGAGGAGGGAGGAGGAGGCCAATCGCTTTCGGCTCATGGAAGGGGTTCACATGTGGTTGCCCAACACATCGTTCGTGGGACTCGGCCGTCGGAGCGCCCCCCCGCTTGGCGGCGGCTGGGCGGCGACCGCGCGCGACGGCCGCGGCCCACTAGCAACGGGGCACCGCCCCCCCCGCTGCCCGCTCCGAGGCTACGGCGTGCATTCCATCCAGGGCCTCAGACCCGAGATGGAGGACTTGGGCGGCCACCGCCGCCGCCGCCGCCGCGGCCGCCGCCGCCGCCGCCGTCGCCGTCGCCGTCGTTGTCGTCGTCGTCGTCGTCGTCGTCGTCGTCGTCGTCTTCGACGTCGTGGTGATTTGGCGGTCGGTGTTTTTGAGCGCTTCTTTAGGCTTCTGGAGGCCTCTGGCGGCCTCTGGAGGCCTCCAGAGGACTTCGGGTACTTGTAGTGACCGTCCACAGAGTGAATGATTTTTGGTCGCGCTTCACAGGCGCTTTGTTTGGCCGTTGAAGGGCCCGTCGGCGCGGCCAGACGCCGATCGAAAAGTTTGCCAGTTGTGTGCCCAAGGGCCGAGTTGGAGCAGCTTTGGGCGTTCTCTTTTGAGAGCAGGCGTGTGATGCTGAGCACTACTGCAGGGCACAAGTTTGCATACATGTATGTACGTCTGTGTGCAGGTACGTGTGAACGTATATCTTGTTGCCTTCGGCCCATCCCATCATCGTGCCTGGGTCGTGGACAAGTGGCCTCTTAGACGCCTATTGGTACTCTTGGGAGGCTTTTCGGGGCCTCTTGGGCGCCTCTCGGGGTCTTTCGGGGAACTTCTGGAGATGCCTTGAGGGCCTCTGTGTGCCTCTTGGGGGCTCCTGGAGGCATCTGGTGTGCCTGCTTGTGGTTTCGGGGGCCATTTTAGGGAAAAGGGCTTGAAATGTCAGTTCGTGTTCCCCTCCACGGGCCTCTTGGGGGCCTCTTGGGCCCTCCTTGGAGCCTCGCGGGTCGTCTTGGGACGATCTTTGCGGCCTCTTGAGAACACCATGCAAACAGCAATGGCTTTCCAGTCATTTGGCCTTTGCGGCCGACCCCCAGGGCCTCCCAGACGGCCGAAGAGGCCCCCGAAAGGCCTCCAAGACGGGCCCCGGGACCGTCTTAGGCCGTGTTGGAAGTGTGGATTCCGCTCCCGAGGCCTTTGGAAAAACGTCAGCGGGGGGAACAAAAGGGCGCAGCGCACGAGAGCGCCCAAGAGAGTCCAGCAGACGGGGGTCTGCACCTCCCTTCGGTTGCGGAGCACCTCCGCGGACCCCACTGAAACCGCCAGCTGGGAGACCACCATCATCACGATCATCGCGATCATCGCCGTAGTACCCAATACAAGCCTCCGCACTCAAAAGAAGCACAAACGTCCGCACTTCGAGCAGCGCCAGCTGCTGTAATTAGGCCTGCTACTCCTAGTCGTACGGCTTCCACCCCTGGCCACTCCTCTTCTCAAATGACTGCGGCCCTACGCGGGCCCACCACGGGGCGCGGCTACGCCAAGCAATGGCGCCGTAATGTGGAGAGACATGCAGACATACAGGCACCTTGCGCAAGGATGCCGTGCTTGCAAATCAGCAACCTGCTGGCAGCGCTCGAGCGGGGTTGGGCAGTTCAGGAGCAGGCCCCTTGAGCCAAAATGGCTACGGCGAGGAGGCGGAGGAGGAGGAGGGACGAGGAGGGAGCAGGCGGAGAAGGAGGACGAGAAGGAAAGCCCAGGAGGAGGATGAGGAGGAGGAGGAGGAGGAGGAGGAGGAGGAGGAGGAGGGGGAGGAGGAGGAGGAGGAGGAGGAGGAGGAGGAGGAGGAGGAGGATGAGGAGGAGGAGGGGAAGGAGGAGGAGGAGGAGGAGGAGGAGGAGGCGGATGAGGGGGAGGTGGAGGATCGAGGAGGATCGAGAAGGAGGAGACTCAGGGAGGATCACGGATCGGGCGGGGATGATCGGGGAGAGTCTGGGAGGCGGAGGGCAAAGAGGAAGATGCACGAGCACGGCATGGCCGATAGAAGTACCATGCTGCTCCCGCGACCTCGCGCCGCCCCCGCGCCCGCCAACAGGACGCGCACCGGGTCGTGCTGGATGTCCACCTGATCGTGCCAGGTTCCGCGCCTCTCCTCGGCGGCGCGCACAAAGGCGGGGGTCGAGGTTTCGGACGCTTGCAGACGCCTTTCGGAAGTTTTTTTGCCTCGGGATGCTTGCCAGCAGCTGCGCCTCGCCGAGAGCGTCCTGTGGTTCACTGGAGGCCCGAGTGATGGATTGAAACCAGTTTGGCAGCGCGCACGAGGGGGTGTCGCGAGGGGAGTGGCCATGTTCAGCTATTTTGATTCATCTTGGGGGCCATCTTGGAGCATCGGGGGCCCTCTTGGAGCCATCTTGGGCCATCTGGGACGCTCTGACGGCTCGCGACACCACCAAGCAATCTCATGGAGGGGGAGAATAACCCAGTTTCGGGACACTAGCAAGGGTCTGCGTTTTCAAGGTTTATCATAAGGATGTTGCGTCGTCTTGTGTGTGGTGCTCCTTCTGTGGGTTTTCGGGCTTCAGGTGCAAAGGGGGCATGGTGGAATCCCTTCGTGGTGAGTAAATTACCGCTTTCTGAGTGGTTATACATATATTCCTGTTGTGTGGGGGTTACAGTCACACAAAGGTTTTCTTTGTGGGTGGCTACAAGTCGATTCCCCTTGTGTAGGGGTTACACTTCGACTCCCTATGTGCGCGGTGATGCAACTTGATTCATTGGCTTACGCCACGCCGCCGACCCCTTGGGGCGGCAGCAATCGTCCCCCGCGTGGCCTGTCCGGACAGCCTGTGAGGCCACGTTTTGGAGCCTTTTTAGGACCATCCTGTCGTTCCCCCGGGCCGTTGCTATGGTTTCTGGGGCTTTCGTGGGGCGCCCGGAGGCCGTCGTGGAGCCTTTTTGGAGAGGTGGATCTTGGAGGTATACTGGGCCGTTGTGGGCCTCGTGGAAGCCCAAGAAGCGACTATGCTGAAAATGTACGTTTTCCCATGGGATGAGACGGTTTTTGCTTCTGGAGGCTTGCTTGGAGCGCCTCGTGGTCGCGTATGCAAACGTGTTGGACGCCCATGGGGCTGTCTGGAGGCAATCTTGGGCGGTTTGGACCGAATCGTCCCCCGCGTGGGCCGTCTGGAAAGCCTTTGGGAGCCTTCTTGGCCAGTTTTGGACCCCTCTTGGGACCGTCTTGCGGCTTCCCTGGGCCGTTGTTATGGTTTCTGGGGCCTTCGTGGATCGCCCGGAAGCCGTCTTGGAGCCTTCTTGGGGGCCTCTTCGGGTTGGCGAGGGTCGATATTGGAAGTTTATTGGGCCGTTGTGGGCCTCGTGAAAGCCCAAGAAGCGAATGTGTTGAAAATGTACGTTTCACTTTTCGGGGCCCTGTTGCCCCGTTTTGGAGCCCTCTTTGAATCTAAAGCGAGCTGAGGGACGTAAGGAGCGGAAGCGAGCGTGCGCCCGCGGCCGCGTCGGCTCAAGCAGCCTGCCGCCCAAATATGACTGCCTCACCGCGAGGCACACAATCGCTATCGAGACCAAAGGATCTTCCTATTGCTTAGGATGGCACATCCACTCCTATTGGGACTATCGTTGCTACGGTACTACAGAGCTGGAGCTTGGCTCCGCCTAAGGCGAAGCTGCTGGCTGGGCCTCCCAGCCCCTTTCAAACTTGGTAGCGGAGCTGGCCTATGGTGTTCAGCTCTCGCTCTACTCCTCACTATCCACGGCACTATTTGGTGGACTACGGCCATGGTGGAACATCGGATGCAGTGGGTTTGCGCGGAGGAATGTACATAGGTACGCAACTTCGAAAGGACACTTGCAGCGATACCTCTGCTCAAGCGGAGGCCTCTTACTTACATCCTACATCCCCGCGCTTTTACACTCCTGAAGTCCACCCACCTACTCCAATGGGAATTTTTTTCGAGGATATCATGCGTGGAAACATGCGATATTATATACTGCCGCCTCCAACCCCATGCAGACTTCCGACTGCCCAACGGAAGTCCCAACCGTTTGCATCCGACTGCGACCTACGAGGCCATTGGATTGGTGCTACTATCTTTGGGCTCACCTGGGTCGCTCGTGGGTGTGCGGTAGGACATGTGCGTGGTGGAGACGACGCACGAACGACCGGCCTTCACTGGGGCCCAGCCGGTCAAGTACCCTGTCGCGAATTCGTCCGCGAAGCACATGCCTGGATCAACGTGACCACACGCAATATGACGCCCTCCCAACAGGCTGCAGCTATGCAGCGAGGTTTGGGAGGAGGTCTCGCACGGACCATGGGCATGAGAGCCCCTCAAACAGTTATCAACTTTTGCGTCAACATAGGCGGCCGCCATACTGACGGCGCCACCTATACCATGTTCCTCTTGAGCACGAAGTTCGAGAATTGAGAAGAGGAGCGCCAACTCAACTCTTGTACTGCTCCCATTGACTTCCGAGTCCATGCGGGAGAACGCATCGACCATACGTTTGGCGCGTTTTTAGATAGCCGCTATGAAGCTGAAACAGCCGGCTTCAGCTTCCCCAACTTCCGAATCCTAACAGCGATTCTATTCAGAGCTCTGGGAGTGGGGACATCTTGTGCACAGCAGCTCTTGCGACCTCTCATCCACCATATGCCGAGAGACTAACGACAATTTGACGCTCTACTTGAACGCGTGAGGTCATATGCTTACATTGCTGAGAGAACCCCGGCAATACTGGTGGTATTCTTAGTCGTGGTCACCGAACCGAGACCTTCCACGTGGAGGCTAACGCAGGGCAGCCTGCCAGCGAAGTCTGGAATGGTGATCCACGACCAACAGAGACCGCTACACTGCTGGCTCAGAATGGTGGAGCGGCCTGGGGTCGCAAGACTCCCGGGCCAGGCATCGGGCCGCCTGATGCGGCTCCCTCCGCGCAAGCCATGGCCCTCGTGGGCCCAGCGGGGCAAACCGCCGAGTCCGACTTCGAGTTCGGCACTGATGCCGATGAGTCGTCAGACGACGCAGCTGCAGCTCTTGATTACTCGGATATGCCTAGATACCTTACTGAAGAGCAACAAGCGCAGCGATTATTTTTAGGCTTCCAGAAACACAGGCGTCGCTGGCGGAGGTCCATGAAGAACCAGTCCGAAAGGTGAGGCGTATCGTGCGACGATCGCCCAAAGAAAAGGGCAGGGGTCGAAGTAAAGGTAGAAGTAAGCGTCGGCGACTGCATGGTAGAGGCATACTAGCATCCTTCGCATCTCTTACTGGACCACAGTATGAAGATGTTCTTAGGTACTGGCAGAATCCGCAGGCATGCATCGGGAAAAAGCAAAGGACGACCGGGAAACCCAAAGGATGCCAACGGTAAATCTATGGAGTGCGACATATGCCGCAGTACACAGCATCACCGACGCGAATGCCCTCAAGGTGATGGAAGGGGTAGGGGTCCGTCAATGCATCTGGCTCATTCAGATTCCGACATGCAGTATGTTGACTGGGGGTCTCTTTTAGCTGACCCTGCCGATAGCTCAGCCACAGTGGTTTATATCATGGCTGCCAGATATCTCAGCGCCAGCATGGCCCTCGATAATTTCGCCGGCGAGCTGTTCGAGGAGGTGTTCACTGGCCACGGCGACATCGATTTGGCAGAATTGCTGGCATGCGCATCGCGGGGTAAACTGCAGATGTTGAATTTGTCGAGAACTTCCACGTGCCCGCCGCAGGAGATGCTGACGTGGCGGGGGCGCCCGCGGATTCAGAAGTTACCATTCCTGCAGCAGACGAGGAGATACAGTTGATGCTTTATCCTCGGGTTATTGGAAATCCGACAGATATGGAATTAAGTGATGATGATCCTTTGCGGGGAAGCCCTCGAGACGCCAGTGATTTATCTGGGCGTAATCAATGCGAGCTTGGTCATCGCGGAGAATTTCAATATACTTTTGTTGTTTCAGATCGGTCCATGGGCCGCCAGGAGCGATCGGCAAGCCGCCAGATCTGGATGGACAAGTACCGCGACGACGACGAGGGCGAAGAGTGGGAAGACAGTGGCCGCATGATACGTCGCGGTCGGTTTCCCAGTCGCTCGCCTGATCGTGCGCGTGCCCGCTCCAGTGGCGCTCGCTCGAGTGGTCTTCAGAGTCCTCACCCCCCTGATGCGGGGGCTCCAAAGGCCCCGCCATGGCGGGCCAATGGGCCTGTCACTCCCCCGAGGAGGGGGCGCCTGCGGGGGCAACGGCCTCAAGATGACCAACCGCGAGAAGAATATTCAGATGGGATGGCGGAATTCAGCGCCTTGTTGGTTGCGCGGAAGCCGGACTGGCTCGTCGACGCATTTCCCGAGAAACAATGCAGTATTGGCGGGGCCAGGGTTGGACTGGGCATCGGATCCGTCGCTGATATTCTCTTGGTACTATTAAGCGAGGTGAAAACGGCAAGATCATTTGCTCGACAAGGGCTGGACCTGTTAAAACACAAGAGAAGATTGTCAAGCGCGACCACGAGAGAGCTGTCATCGAGGAAAGGAAGCTCTATAGAGGTGTTTGTTGCACGTGCCCCTGCGCGCGCAGACCGCTGGCCCGGCTGCCCCATGGGGCGCCCGTCAAGAAGCCCGAACTTTATGCGGGCGCCTTGGGTTTGGTCTCATGGTGATGTTCGAGGGTGCTGCACCGATCCTAATAAAACGCCATGTAAGAGGCTGTTGACGGAAGCCGACTACGAGCAAGCAGCAGACAGTTAGATAGCCCAATATATTCAGATATGGGAAAACCTCGCACCTATTCACCACCTGAAGCAGTTCAATCGAGACTGGCATTCGGGACGCGCGGGGAAGCCAGCCGATCCTAAATTAGAGAAGATTAGCATCAAGAGGCTGATGAATATGAAGATGGTGAGATCGCCGAAGAAGTTGACCCCGCGGACGCGGCCCCTGAAGGGTGCGCGTCGGACGACTCCACTGTTGCGGACGCTGCGTGCAAGTCGAACGCTTCGATTAATCCTAGGTATGTTGTTACTGAGACGATGGATCTCTCCCCTGAAAGGCGGACTGCTTACCGTGCTGAAGATGTAGGCTGGGTAAAGACCAGCATATTTAAAAAAGACTCAGCGCCACCAAATACCTTCTTGCAGGGAAACAAAAGACCACTATTAAGAACCTGGCCCTCAGAACGCCAAGTGGTGTCGATTTGAACCCTGGCCGGGGCCCCGTGCGATGCGGGCTAGGGGCAATGGCAGGTGCCGCGGCTAAGGCAGCTTCCAAGCCGAAGCCGGAGGCGCCTATCGATGTTCCTCCGTCTTCGGATTCATCAAGTGCATCGCTTGGTCTTGATCAGATCAGACCCGAGACGAAGAGAAGGAAGAGCCCAGATGATCCTAACCGTGGATATCGTAAGCTGCGGCGATCTGCGGGGCAGCCTGCTGACCGCCGTCGATCCAGAGGACTGGCAGTGGCTTCCGCTGCCGCCGCATTCCAAGGCACCAGTACTCAAACTCCAAGGGGCCCCGTGCGACGTCGCGGCCCTGCACCAGGTCGGGCGCGCAGGACAGGCTGGGTGCCCTCGCTGGAAGGATCGACAAGGGATGCTTCCTCAACAAGGCGTGGTACTGAGAAGCTACTGGCAACCTCATCGAGGGCACCAGGAATGGCTCTCAAAGATAAGACAGTCGAGTCCTACAACATCGAGGAAAAACAAGAAAGAGCGCCAGTGGATCACCTTGGACTTTAAAAGGGGGGGGGGGGTCGGAACCCCCCCGCCCCCCTCCCCACCTTTCCGCAGGGGTCCGGGGCGAGCGAGGTTTAGGGTTTAGGGTTAGGGTTAGGGGTTAGGGCTTAGGGTTAGGGTTAGGCATTAGGGTTTAGGGTTAGGGTTGAGGGGTCGGGGTTTAGGGTTCGGGTTAGGGTTAAGGGTTCGGGTTTAGGGTGAGGATTGGGCTTTATGGTTTATGGGGTAGGGTTGAGATTAGGGTTAGGGTTAGGGTTTAGGGTTAGGGTTAGGGTTCAGGTTTAGGGTTGGGGTTAGGGTTAGGGTTTAGGGTTAGGGTTTATGTTTTAGGGTTGGGTTAGGGTTTAGGGTTAGGGTCAGGGTTAAGGTGTAGGATTAGGGTTAGGGTTAGGGTTAGGGTTCAGGGTTAGGGTTAGGGTTTAGGGTTTAGGGATTAGGGTTAGGGTTTAGGGATTAGGGTTAGGGTTAGGGTTAGGGTTATTTCTTAGGGTTTAGGGTTAGGGTTAGCGTTCAGGGTTAGGGTTAGGGCTAGGGCTAGGGTTTAGGGTTACGGTTAGGGTTAAGGGTTTGGGATTAGGGTTAGGGTTAGGGTTTAGGGTTAGGGTTTAGGGTTTAGGGTTAGGGTTAGGGTTTAGGGTTAGGGGTATGGTTTGTGTTGAGGGTTCAGGTTAAGGGTTAGGGTTAGGGTGAGGGTTTAGGGTTAGGGTTCGGGTTCGGGTTTAGGGTTAAGGTTTAGGGTTCAGGGTATAGGGTTAGGGTTAAGGTTTAGGGTTAGGTCATAGGGTTTAGGGTTAGGGTTAAGGTTTAGGGTTAGGGTTAGGGCTAGAGTTTAGGGTGGTTAGGGTTAGGGGTTAGGGCTCAGGGTTCGGGTTAGGCACTCGGGTTTAGGGTTAGGGTTGAGGGGTCAGGGTTTAGGGTTCGGGTTAGGGTTAAGGGTTCGGGTTTAGGGTGAGGATTGGGCTTTATGGTTTAGGGGTAGGGTTAAGATTAGGGTTAGGGTTAGGGTTTAGGGTTAGGGTTAGGGTTAAGGTTTAGGGTTGGGGTTAGGGTTTAGGGTTAGGGTTTAGGGTTTAGGGTTGGGTTAGGGTTTAGGGTTAGGGTCAGGGTTAAGGTGTAGGATTAGGGTTAGGGTTAGGGTTAGGGTTTAGGGTTTAGGGTTAGGGTTAGGGTTTAGGGTTTTAGGGGGTTAGGGTTAGGGTTAGGGTTTAGGGTTAGGGTTAGGGTTTAGGGTTAGGGTTAGCTAGGGCTAGGGTTTAGGGTTACGGTTAGGGTTAAGGGTTAGGGTTTAGGGTTAGGGTTAGGGTTAGGGTTTAGGGTTAGGGTTTAGGGTTTAGGGTTAGGGTTAGGGTTTAGGGTTAGGGGTATGGTTTGTGTTGAGGGTTCAGGTTTAGGGTTAGGGTTAGGGTGAGGGTTTAGGGTTAGGGTTCGGGTTCGGGTTTAGGGTTAAGGTTTAGGGTTCAGGGTTTAGGGTTAGGGTCTAACAGGGCAAGGCCAGGAATACCTACCCGCATAGGCACCCACCTGCGGCGGCTATCAATCCCCCCCGCATCTCCACCCCCACATAAAGATCATCTCTCCTTTCATGTTATACCCTAGCGGGCGGGTCGGGCGGGCGGGGCCCTAACGGGCGGGTCGGGCGGGCGGGGCCCTAACGGGCGAGTCGGGTCGGGTCGGGCGGGCGGACCCTAACGGGCGGGTCGGGTCGGGTCGGGCGGACCCTAGCGGGCGGATCGGGTCGGGCGGGCGGGACATTAAAGTATGGTGCGTGTGCATTTGACACGCGTGAACCCTGACGGGCGGGTCGGGTCGGGTCGGGCGGGCGGACCCTACTTAGAGCCCTCGCCCCTCGGAAGTCCCCGGGGGGACCCAAGAGGCCCAGAAGAGACGCCAAGAGGTTCCCAACAACCCTCAGGAGGCCCCCAAGAGGCCACAAGGCGGCCCCTGCAGAGTTTTTGCAATGGAATATAAACATGAACACATCGTGCAAGAGCAGAATATTGAATTTATAATATTTTTTCCAAAGGAAAATGCACATCGGAAAGGAAGAATGATCAGTGTTTTTTTTTTTTGTTGTTTTTGCAAAGGATGAGGCATGTTGAAAGGCAGAATGTTAAGGTTATAGTATTTTTTACAATATAAAGTCCCGGGTTACATGCGGGGTCGCGAACCGGGGCCGGCCACTTTGTATTGTCAAAATATGGTTTTCTGATCGCATGGTCAGGATATAGTATTTTTTGCAAGGGATGAGCCCGGGTCGCGACCACGGCCGGGCAGAATGTCTTGTAAAAAATAAGGTTTTCTGATCGCATGATCAGGAAATCGTATTTTTTTGCAAGGGATGGAGGGCGGCTTGCATAGCGGCCGGTTTGGAAGGGATTAGGGTTTAATAATTATAAGGATTAGAGATTAAGATTTAGGGTTAGGTCATAGGGTTTAGGGTTAGGGTTAAGGTTTAGGGTTAGGGTTAGGGCTAGAGTTTAGGGTTAGGGTTAGGGTTAAGGATTAGGGTGTAGGGGTTAGGGTTAGCGTTAGGGTTAGGGTTTAGGGTCAGGGTTTAGGGTGTAGGGTTTTGGGGGTTAGGGTTTAGGGTTAGGGTTAGGGTTTAGGGTTAGGGTTTAGGGTTTAGGGCTAGGGTTTAGGGTTTAGGGTCAGGGTTGGGGTTGAGGTTAGGGTTTAGGGTTAGGGTTAGGGTTTAGGGTTTAGGGTGAGGGGTAGGGTTGAGGTTAGGGATTAGGGTTGAGGGCTAGGGTTAAGGGTTCAGGTTTAGAGCTTAGGTTAGGGCTAGGCTTAGTGTTAGGGTTTGGGGTCAGGGTTAGGTCTACGGTTAGGGTTTAGGCTTCGGGTTAGGGATTATGGATTAGGGTTCAGGGTTTGGGTTAGAGGTTAGGGCTTCGGGGGGGTCGGGGCGGGGGTGGTAGGGATGGGGTTCCGGAGCCGGGGCGCGAGCCGGGGAAAGGGGGGGGGGGGGGGGTTCGCCGACGACGGTGCGGGAAAGGGGGGGGGCGGGTTCGCCGACGACGGCTCGGGCAAGGGGAGGGGGGGGGTTCGCCGACGACGGCTCGGGCAAGGGGGGGGGGGGGGGGTTTGCCGACGACGGGGCAAGGGGGGGGGGGGGGGTCCGACCCCCCCCCCCCCCCTTTGGGTGATCCAGCGGCGCGCCCTCCGCCAGGACTACGGCATCAGTACCCCGCCAGGAACCCCTCGGACGCCCTAGGGGAACTGCTGGCGCTGCCATATTGGCGGCAAACGCGCCGTTGCCTGCCGCGTCATCGGCAGCTCAGCGTCCAGCGGGGCAACCTGCTCAGAGTTCCGCGGGGCAACCTGCTCAGAGTTCCGCGGGGCAACCTGCGGCTCGCCTTGGGGTGCCAATGGGATGCCGAGAGTACTGGGGCAAGCTACGCACGTCCAATCGTATGAAGATTTACCCGCCGTATCATCCTCAGATTGATGACGGGTCTGATCGATGCGCGGTGGTGCGGCGCGACCTCGTGGACACCGCCATTCATCGCGACCAGGACGCACGTGCGCGCCAGACGGTGCGCGACATTCTGCGTGAATGCCCGGCGCTCACGTACGATTCGGAGAAGGAATATTTGACTGGGATCCGCAGAGCAGAAAGTATCGGAAAGCCAAGGTTCAGCTATGAGGAGCAGCGTCAGTGTTCAGAGAGGCTTGCGACTGCCCTTCGCCACAAACCTTGTCATAGAGGTCGTCTTTCTGACAGATTCCTGCGGGGGGTACCATCCTATGTTGAGTTTGATGGATGGGCTGACTTGTCAGAGTTGCTCGACCGTTGGCCAGCTGAAGAACGTGAGAATTATCATCGCAAACACCTGGGGGCTGTGCGTCAGAAGCTCAAGAACCAACCCTGGGCATGCCAGGCTTTTAGCTGTGCTGGACCTGTTTGGCATGGTCGACCACGTTTGAACGCAGAAAAGCAGGCTGCAGCCCAAGAAGTTCAAGTGCGTTTCCGAGTCGCGCGACGCGTACTTCATCCGTCCAAGTAACGGACATAGCAGCCCTGGGATAAAAGTGCCCTGAATCATTGTATATGAGTTACGGATATGACTGCTCCAGATGCGCCTTGTCATTTTATTCGCGGTACCCAGTGGGAACATATCCCCAATGTACTTAGCGTCGGATTGTCATGTCGCGCCGAAAACAGCAGCAAGAAGAGGGGCATATAGTTTGTACATGGTTGCCCATGCCTTCCTGGTGATAATGGAATCCAGGCTGGTCTGCGCGTTGATTCCGAGGTGTTGGTCATGGCTAGCTGGAAGAACATGCGTCGGGGCAACATGCCGATATGGCGCTCAGCACATGACGTCATAATGTCAGCGGGCCGTGGCGGCAGAATTCTTCCGACTCACATCGTTCAGCAGATAGGTATTTGATTCAATGAATGTTGTTGCAGGTGCAATCGTGTGGGGCAAGTACGGATCAATCCCATGTATCTGCGGGACACCAAGCAGCAGTATCCGTGCGGTGATCTTCCTGTCCAGAAAATGTGCAAATTTCGGAACGATGCGTCATCGTTGAAGGACTGGTTTATTTCAAAGACCCCCATGCAACTTGAAGTGTCCCGAACCGACACCTATTCAGGGGAGGCGAGTTCTCAGCGGTTTTCATGATACAGGACGCGTATCAAGCGGGGGCACCTGCAGGGGGATCTGATGGATCATGGAAGATGCGGATGTGACGGGTATTACTTCAAGTGGCATCGCGCCCTCCGACACGCTGTGCGCCAACGACCCGTGATGTTCTCAGGTGCAGCAGCTGCCAGTACCCGCAGGGCAACCTGCTTCATTTGCTCCAATGAGCAGAGCCGCAACTCCATTCGGTACTCCACAGAGTGCTGGGAGCACCAGCAGCCTACAGAGCGAGGCTCCAAAGCATTCGAATGGACCCGCAGCTCTATCAGGATTTACAGGCGACATCGCCATTTGCATCGCCGCGTCCACATGCGGGGCAACCTGCTTTTCCTGACCACCATGCTGCACAGGGAACCGAGAGTTCGGTTGGTCAACAAGAATGGATGCACCGGCAGATGCGTGAAGCCGTTCAGAGTATGCGTAGGGATGGCATTGACCTCCCTAGCGCCAAGTGGACGCCGCCTCGGGAGTATGTTCCGGATCCAAATCCATCACCGGACAACCCTAATCGGTTTGGATACGTGCCAGCATTTTTCAGTTATCCGACATACGATCCAACGGCTGCCGGCCGCCCCGCAGCAGCACCAATGGACTACCCATTTTATCCTGACTATCACGCTCAGGTAAGTGGCACTCCCCGAGTGGGGACACAGCCCGAAAACCCGTATGTTCGGGCGACGGCCGACGACTTCTACCAGTCTCAGCTGACGCGTGGCTCAGGGTATGCATCAAGCGTGGCAGGCCAGATCCCTCACTATGGATATCTGGCCGCCCCCATGGACCAAGATGTGCAGCAACAGGCCCCGGGCCTAGTAGTGCCATCGTCCATGGGAGGGCTGCGCCCGGAGATCTTGGCCATCCATGAGGCGCAGCAGGCCAACATGGCGATGCAGTCTGCCCGCCAGCGTCGCAACCAGGAGCGTCAGGCTAGCAGAGTGCTGAGCCGTGCGGGGCAACCTGCTATTTCCAATGCAGTAGGGACACCTGCGATCAGTCCAGCCGCGCTCGCAGCAATGCAGCTACCGACGGTTTCACCGATTTGATATGAAGCTGGTGAGACCACTCTGGAGCGCCAGACGCGTATCAGGCCATCGGCAACACCGCCCATCATCAGTGACGGCGATTTCAAAAAGTGTGCCATATGCCTGGGCCATTTCATGAACCACGATAAAGTCTGGAGGCTCCAGTGCGGCCACATTTTCCACGCGCAGTGCTGGATCGAGTTGCACGTGCTCATGTTGATAGACAGTTGGCTGGGAACATGGAAGGTTCCGCAACTGAGGCCCTCTGCGCCATATGCAGGGGTGTTGGCTTAATCGCAGTCGAGTTCCACTACGCCCTCGCTGGAGATCAGGAGTCGCTCGACCGTCATGAAGATATACTCCGAGGGGCGAACGGACTCAGGGACTTCCGTGAAGAGCTCCAACCGCGTCACGGCGATGATTGCGAGCAATGTGGTTGTCGCAACAGCGACACCAGCGGGCAACCTGCATCATCAGCTAACGCGGGGCTAGTGCCGGAGGCCACCACACCTGCAGGGGCGCCTCCTGTAGACACGCCTACGCCACTGATAGCAGAGACCGCTAACAATGCAGGGGGACCTGCTACGTCAGCACCACCTTCGGTGCCGGTCAATGACACGTGGTTGAGGCGTATGGAGAGGGCTACTAATAGGAGCGCTCAGTGGCTTCAGTCTCCACATGCGTACATGCCTTATGGGCGAGACTTTCGTCCACGCAATCAGCGTATGACAGAGAGCCCAGTGAGCGTGGGTAGTGGCAACAGTGCGATATCCTAACGCGGCATGCTGCGTACTGTGTTTGTGGTAAAAACATATGGCCAACTGGGCATGCGCGCAGACGAGGATACTTTTCTGCACCTGCCCACTACTTCTGCATCACGCCCATGCACATATGACGAATGTCATGCGGCCTGGATCTTTGAAAAAGAAACCTATTACGGAAGAAGAGGCTCGTGGACACATGGGCGTCTCTATATCTTTGTCACGACGCGACTGGGTGTTGGAGCAGAGGCGCCGCAAAGGCATGCACGGTACGACGCTGTCTGAAATGCCGGGGTTATTTCGTGAATGCCGCGAATTGGCCTTGGCGGCGAACAGTGGGCTTATGATAAATGGTATGTTGACTATTCTGTCCGATGTTGGTAGTAATATTGATATCATCGGTTTGAAGACGGGACGCAGACCTTCGAACAGGTGTCTCGTTCCCACGGACACGCCATCAAGAGGCTGAACATGACGAAGAGGCCCTGCGTGTCTGGAGTGGGACATGGCGCCGCGATATGCGATAAGTCCCTGCACTGCAAGATTGCGCGCAAAGAAAGGGGAGATCCTGCGGGGGAACCTGCTGTGCCGAGACTTGACACTTACTCAGCGAATGTAGCTGAGGGTTCTGGGAGAACCTCCCTGCTATCCTGGGTCTGAGGAGTATGGCCAACATGAGGGCCATCCTGATCCTGGAGCAGGGGCACGAGAATATGATCATCCCTGGCTCTGAGATGTATAGGGCTCTAGTTGGAAAGGGTACCAGAGTGCTTGATGTGATGACTCCTTCTGGACAACTGAGGATAAAGGGTCGATGTCGTTTACTATTACATCCAATCCTCAATGCGAAGATGATCCGGTGCTCGCCAAAGAAGCATCTGATCCACAGCCAGCCGCGGGGGCACCTGCTATGAGTGGCGCTCATACATATGATGTCACAGGATACCAGGGGCATCAGCTCGTCCATCAACGAGGAGACGTTCACGTTCACGATCCAGTCTTTGGTGAACGACACCTTGAAGACTTGGCATCGCAGGAATACGTGCTTCGGGAGCAACCCGACCTCGGCCGACAAGGACTTCGCCTTGCGCAATTTACAAGCGAAGCTATATCAGGCCATCTACGAGGAGGGCACGAAGTGGACGCCGCCCGATGCACATGCAGGGGCACCTGCGGATGGAGATGATGCCGCTGGGACGTCTGATATCATTACTTCGAGCAGCGGCTCTGCAGCGCAGCATGGCACAGGCATTTGGACGCCCCCATCGCCAGACGAGCGACGGGGGCAGGCGCGTGCCACGGCCACTCGCGCTTGCTCAGACAGGCCGAACGCTCAATTACTGTCAGCAAGCGCGGGGGAACCTGCGTTATTTTCCCAGGCGCCGGCTTTGCGCGCCAGGGGCAGTGGCCAGCCCGGCTGTGCGGCTGCCACGGATAGCAGTGGTCCCGGCTGTGTGGCCGCTGCAGACAAGAAGGGTTGCTGCATCATTATCACTCTCGCGCATTTGTTTTTGAAGATATACGGACAGCTCGCGCTGAATTTCGAGCCCGTGGCTATGTGTGTGACCGCATTGCACATGCAGAGGTCATGACCTCCACTGGTACACAGTATTTGGGTGCTCTACTCTCGGGTGATTCCCAACTGTTGTGGGTGGCAACACCTGCTGATTGGTATGTGAGACTGCCTGGCAAGCGGGCAGGGCCACATTATCAACGCATCGAAAATTTGATGACCAAAGCTCGGGCTCTACGTGTGACTATTGTGCCTGTGGGACCACCAGGATATTTCTGGAAGGAAGGTCCTGCACGAGGCGCTGATGAAGATCTTGATTTACAGGTCATGCGTATGCGTTTCTGCCACTTCGGCTTCAAGTACGACCGTTCTAATCAGTTGCCCAGTGGATCATTTCTGCGAGCGGCAACTACCTGTGCGCGCATCCCGGCCAACCTATGGCGATGCACGTGCAAAACAGCAGGGGAACCTGCACAACCTACTGAGCATGTCCTGGATTGGTATGGACAGGGAGCTCAGAAGGCCGAATGGCGCAACAAGACGCTAGTGATCACGACCGCAAGGTTGATCGATCAGATGGACTTACACAAGACGCAGAGAAATCACACAAGTGCTGTACATCTTAGCATCCACACCCGAGTGGAGAAAGGAGCTCGAATTTACGTTCAGTCTCCTAAGAATGGCCCTGAGTGGGACCACGTTGTCAGACGGGTAACGATGAACCTGGGCGACAACGCGATCGTACAATACATCGAGATTCAGGGCCAGCCTATCGTGTACAACTGCAACGCACCATTACCAATTTTGTTACCAACATCCGGACTCGACTGTGCTGGGGGCAGGTGTTTCCCCCCGCCATGGGGGCAACAAGTGCACCAATCGCACGTTTTCTCACGCGTTTTCTTGGCGGTCGTGGGCCGCCTGGGCCCTGCCGTGTGTGGCCCCCGGGGATATTGTGGCCACGGCAATGCTCGTGGGCAACGGTGCGCGGATCGGGTAAACCACGCGCAACGAGGGAGTGCTTTTCTTCCTTGCCAGAACGGCAAACAAGTGAAGCAATCGTACGTCTTTTACACAGAACTGTGTTGAATGAGGCCGCCAGGGCCGCGGCCCTGGTCCTCGGTGATATCTCTGCCCCCCAGCAGTAACTAATGTGTATGGCGCGTGTGCCCGGTGGCCGCCGACCCGCGCCCGCCGACGATCCCGGGGCGGGATTGCGCAGGAAAGGGGGGGGGCGGGGCGGGAGGGGCGAAAGCGAAGGGCAGGCGAGGGACAGGGAAGGCAGGGCGAAGTGGGGGGCAGACGGCGACGCGAGGACTATATATATGTATTTAATATATATATATATATATATATATATATATATATATATAAAAATTATTTATTTATTTATTCTTTTCCCTTCCTTCAAGGCGTGCACCGGGCGCGGCCTCGGACGGGGTCGTGGGGGCCGGCCGGGGGAACGGCCTGGCAGGGGCTCTGCCGGCAGGCGCATGGAATTAAAACTCTCGCCCGGGACAATGGCGCTGAAGAAAAGAAGCGCATGTGCAGAACCATGCGTGCACCCAGCGGAGCGTCCATTGACCGGGGGCTGGCGCCGACTCGTGCGCGTGAGCGGCTGTGGGGGCAGTCCGCCGCCCAGTGCTTGACGTCCTGGGTCCTGGGCTGGCGCCGACTCGTGCGCGTGAGCGGCTGTGGGGGCAGTCCGCCGCCCAGTGCTTGACGTCCTGGGTCCTGCCTGCCCCCTTGCACTTTGGGCAAGTGAGCGCGCAGCGGTTGCCGAGGGACTTGCACGTTGTGAAATTATGCTTCGCCGCTCCATGGTTCGAGTACAATCCATTTCGGCGCACCTCGGACATGAGTGCCTGGGCTGCTGCCTGGTTGGTTTTGGTCTTCTCCGAAAGCCAATATTCGATCTTAGAAGCCTCAGGGTTCTTAATGGCAAAAACGTGCAGCTCGAAGAACAGAGCGTCAGCTTCTTTCTCCTTGGTGGCTCGTTTGGAAGACTTTCGTCTCCAAGGCCGCGGGCCCCATAATCAGATCGATTCCGAAGACGTGGAGCAACAGCTCGCTGTCCAGCGCTGCCGCGGCCGATGGCTTGATGCGTCGCCGCTTATAACTCTTGATGCATTCGTATGCGTGCGGCATCGAGGCCAGTTTCCTGGCAGCGTGTTTCGCCGGTGCCGTCTTTTTTTTGCTTGCAAGAACCGTCGCGCGATTTTCGATTAAGTGGTAGGGGGCCGCAATGGCCCGGGCCAAGGCGCGAACGGCTTGGTCGCCACTCTCTGCGCGCTCGTCCGAGTGCACTTGCAGCCGGTCGGGTCCCCCGCCCTGCTCGGGGAAGCACAGCTGCTTCCAAGTGGCCCGGGCCGCGTGGCGCAAGTCTGCGCTGCTTTTCAGCGCGGACAACTCCGAATTAGCTGGGTGTGCGGCATGCAAAGCGTAAATGGTGGCCATGGGATCTTTCGGGTCAGCGAGGGGCTCAGTGACAGGCTCCTCTAACTGGTCGGTGTCAACCATGATCGCAAACCGCGCCCGCCTGACCTGGTCGGGGCCACGGTCGCGCAACACTTTGCGGAACGGAAGCTCCGCGTCTGCCTGGGCCTGGAACTCCGGGATCCGGGTTGCCCTCGAGAGGCCCCTCCTTGACGGCGCTGCTCGCAGCGACGCCGATGGTTCCGTCGGCGGCGACCTCCATGGTGATGCGGGCGAGCACCGCTGCGTGGATGGCACCTGAAGGGGCGCAAGCTGCCGCAATCGCCTCGTCTATGAGGGCCTTGACGCGGTTCTCGCCGACTGGAGACCCCCCCCCGACAGGGCGGTGTTCAATCGGCAGATCCGCTGATGGACCAGCTGAACCGAAATGCGGCAAATAAGAACGTCCGGGAGCATCCGCGAAGCGCGGACAGTCTGGGGAGCAAGGGGGGGGGGGGCACGATGAAGAAACAAGAATTTGAGATCGTGGAATGTCCCGGCCATCGACAGTAATAAGATCCCAGCAATGCACCCTAATAGCGGGCAGGGGCGGGGGCCAGATTCGGGGTGGAGGGAATGGGGAAGCATGTGTAATGCGATGTGTATTCTTGTAGGTGTGAAAGAGCACAGCTAGCTCTGTCAGCGCTTGCGCTTCCGGCGGACCGGGAGCCAGCTTTGAAGCGCGATGTATGGAAGATCCGATGCTGGGCCTTTTCGACAGGCCGCGATCGGGCGGCCATCGGAAAAAGGTCGGGCCCGGCGGGCCACGATCTGATCCTCTGCCACTTGGATGGCAACGACGGACGGAACCGCGGGCCCCCCGGGTCGTCTGGGCACAGGATGACCACGCGGAGGTCTGCGTTATCGGCAGTGGCGGCATTCAAAAATTGAAAAGTCCCCTTGAGCAGCGCGCGCGGTGGGTGTGCCCACACCGCGTGGCCGCGCAGCTCGGCCTCGAAAGCGGAAAGTTCAGGAAAACGCCACTCGTGGGTGAGCCGTCATGCCGAGTCTATATGCGAACAAGTCCAGCGTGAACTGAACGCCGCACCTGGGTTCGACCTCTTGGAACAAGGTCTTGCGAAGTGCGGCGTCCCTGTGCTGATCCTCGCGCCAGGAACGCGCGAAGTCCAGTGACCGGGATCCCGCGTCTGCAATGGCGCTGCTCTTGCCAGGGATGTGCAAGGCTAGAGCCCAGCATTGAGCTGCCCGCTCGGCGCTTCCGAAACGATGCGCCAGAGACTCGAGGGAAGGTATCCGCCCGTAGCGCACATTAACGTAAGGCACGGCAGCGGAATTGTCGAGCCTGAACAAAACTCGCCAACCCTTTAAGCAAGAAGACTCCCTGAGAAGGCACTGGGCTGCAACCCGCAACTCCTTGTAATTGATTTCCAAGGAATTGGGCTGCGCCTCCCGGGATTCGAAGTTGTCAGGCCACGTATCGGCGACAACGCGGCTGTCCCAACACAGATGGTAAGACCACCCGTGCTTTTTGGAGGCGTTGCACTCCACGACCCGGATTGCGCCTTTGGGGGCAAGGTTCGCCCAATCAACGAATTCGGGAGATTTGTGGCCCCACGTGCTGAAAGGGCCGCCGTCGCAGTGCAAGGAACGCACCGGGGGCGTACCTAAGGCTGAGCAGATGTGCGCCAGGGCCGCGCGACTGAGATCTGAGAGAGTCACCGGGGGGTCGGCCAAGGGGCTGGCACGCCGCGCCGAATACACCCCCGACGCATTAAAATTCGCCCAAAGAGGGTGCAGCCGGCGCCGCCACTGCGGAAGGAGCTCCGCGATGTGCGAGGCCAAACCTACTGCCGATGCTAACTGTTTGCTGCGGAGCGTGCGGTGTTGGTCTGCCTCGAGAACGGCAGCGCGCAATTCGCGAAGGCGGTCAGTCTTTTCATGCGGCGCGGTGATAATGCATTCGACGGTATCGAACACCCAGCCGATCCAGGTTTGTCGGCGTGCTGGTGCTCGGATGCCGCTGGGTTTGGCACTGATGGGGATGCCGCGCCGCAACGGGAAGCGGACAGCTCGACGCAGGTTTCGCCAAGCCGTGGGTTCATCCGGCGCCGCGCCTAACAAGTCGTCAGCGAAGTCTAAAAGGTCAACTTTGGTACGCAAGCGGAGGATATGTAAAATCTCCTGCACGTCAGTATCGTTGATGCCAGGCGCGGGCTTGAGGCCGAATGGTAAATCATTGTATTGCGAAGGCCTTACGGCCGTTGCCGCCGACCCTGAAGATGACGAAAGACAACGCGAGGGGGGGGGGGGAGGTGGAGGAGGAGGAGAAGGAGGAGGAGGAGGCGGAAGGGAGTAGGAGGAGGAAGGGTGAAGGGGGAGGAGGAGGAGGCCTTATGGATGTTGGTTGGGATCTCGTGGTTGACCTCTCGGGGGCGTCTGGAAGGCAACTTGAAGCCTCTTGGGGGCCGTTGTGGGGCCTCTTGGGGCCTCTTTTGGGCCTCTTGGGGCTTCCGGAGGCCGTCTTCGGCGCATCTTGGGGGCGTCTTGGCGCCGCTCGGGGGCCTCTTGGGGCCTTTTGGGGGCCTCTTGGGGCTTCCAGGGGCCTTTTAGGGCGGAAGTCTCGAATTCTCGGTTCCTCGTCCCCCTCTTGGCCGTTTCTTGGGCCCGTCTTGGGGCCCTATTGGGCCGTCTTGGGCGCCTCTCAGGCTGTCCTGGGGCCTTCTTGGGCCGTCTTGGGGCCCTCTTGTAGGCCTCTTGGGGCGCTCTTCGGGACCTCTTGGGGGCCTCTTGGGCCGTCTTGGAGTGTCGGAAAGCCGAAAAGGCGAGAAGGCCAAAATCATTTAAAAAACCACTGTAAAATTGACGATTTTGGCGCCTGGGGTCCTCTTGGGTGTGCTCTTGGGGCTCTCTTGGAGCGTCTTGAGGGCCTCTTGGGCCGTCTTCGGGCCGTCTTGGGCGTCTTGGGGCCATCGTTCGTCGAGTCGAGGCCCTCTTGTATCCTTTTGGGGGTGTCTTCTGTCGCTCTTGGCTCGTCTTGGAGCTTTTCTGAGCTCCGGGACCCCCCGGGGAGGATGCGTATCTGGGCGGCAACCCCCCCGGCGACCCCCCCCCCCCGGCGGGGAGGGTAGGGAGGGGCTTCGCCACGACTCAACTACGACGTTACTCAATGTCGCTTTGGCTCGCGCGCTCAAGGAGACGGGGAACGACGAAGACGACGAGGGACAACGGAGACGGAGACGACGAGGACACGACGGAGACGACGACGACGACGACGACGACGGTGATCCACGCAAGACGACGACGCCGGGATGCGTCTTCCACACGCCGACAGGGTCGGCGGATTTCCCGAGCTGGCGTGTGCCAGTGGAATAGAAGCCTAGGGCGTGCGTGTCGGCGTCGGAAACACGCCAATCAAAACAAAGAAAAACCGTCGCGCAGGTCGAGGGCGAACAACCGGGACCCCGCGGACATGCGGGCCACAGCCTGGCCCAGGGCGCCGTGCGCGACGTCGGCGTTTGGCATGCGCTCGTTGACGCCCCCCCGCCGCAAATCAACGATTAAACGCGCTTTGAAGCGCTCAGATTCGTCGGCCTCGGCGTCTGCCCCGGGGGCGCGGCTCCGGGATTGAGCCGCGCGGGTTGACGTTGAGGTGCTTGGGCGGAGGGGCGTCAGCCGGGAAAAAGGAAATTTTCCCCGTCTCAGCCAGGCGGTCCCATTCGCGTTCGGCCCGCGCGAGCTGGGGTGCGACGGAAGGATGTGGTTGCGCGCCTGCCTCGGGGCGACAGGCGACGCCCCGAGAGAGTGCCCGTGCCGCCAGGGCTGCAGCAGGGCGGGGTCCGCGCCATTCGCGGACAGGAAATCGTAGCGCAGTTGAAGGCCAGGTACGCCCTCCCATTCCTGTAGAGCAGAATTTCCATTTCGGACATCCGCTAGAGAGCGCCCATTGTCGGACCACGCTGCGAGGAAGTATGGCAGTGTATGCAGGGGAAAAAGAAGAGGGAGGGACAAGGATGGAATCCGAAGCGCGATTGTCTTCATGGCACTTCCGACGGGAATCATGACGCGCTGGCGAGGTGCGAAGGAGAGCGCGTGTCGCCGTGAACTCTTCGCGCGGATGGAACCCTCAGGTGCGGGTGCCACCAGGATGCTTGCCGCGAGCGCAGCCTCCACGGAGCGGATGACAGAGAGCTCATTTTCCGACAACGCTCGCAGGCCTCGCCCTCGCCTTTCTCCTCCTCCTCCTCCTCCTCATCCTCGTCTCCTGAATGGGAGGGGGGCAGCAAGGGGCAAGGAGAGGCAGCTATATATGCGTGTGTGTGTGCGCGTGAGGATAGAAGAAGGGCGAGGGCGCAGCGCGGAAGGGACCGAGGGTCGCTCGCCGTGTATGCTACTGTCTGGCAGAGATGGCCGTCTCTAGGTATATTGCATGTTGTGCCCCTCAGTGAAACCCCAGCGGGAGAGCGGGGAGCGAAGGGAAACAAGATGGAAGGAAGAAGTGGGAATGGATAAAGAAATCAGCAGAAAAGAGAAAACGAAGGAATACTGGATGAAGTGAGATGTGGTGCAGCCAGGACCGCTGACCAACCGCCTCGGACCGTTGGGGTGATTTTTCAAAAGGAATGGCGAAGTGCCAGGACACGAGTGGCGCGGCACGAGCTGTCGCGAAGGTGCCGCGGACACGCCCGAAGGGAACTCGGGATGTTAGGTGAGACATGTTGCAGCTAGCACCGCTGACCACAGCCGAACAGCTGACAGGACAAATGAGCGCCGACCAGGTGCGTCGACGAGTGGCTGGCAATGGAGAGATGTGGCAGCTAGGACCGCTGACAGGAGAAGAGCCCGTCGACCAGGGGCCTCGACGGGCAGCCCGCGGCAGCGCGGGGACGGCAAGACCCCGACCCTTGGAACAGGGCGCCTGCGCGCGAACCGAATCCAGCAAAACGCACGAGGAGCCCGAAAGGAAGACGAATCGAATCCCGCGAGCCCGCAGAAGGCCCTTTCCCGAGTGCACAGCCCCCTAAGAAAGGACGCCTCCCAGGAGCGCGCCCCCCCCCTCGCAGGAACGCGCCGGGGTCTCCCGGGTCCCGGGGCCGGAAAGACGTCAGCCCGCGTCAGCCCGCGTCAGCTCGCGTCAGCCCCCCCTCCCCTTCGCCAGAGCGAAGCTTGATCGAGCTCAAGCCCACGCTTTCATGAACTCACGCGCCGGATCGGCGGATTTTTTTTTGGGGGGGGGCAGGATGACATGTTCCACTTACCACCAGCGATATCGCGGCAATTCAAAAAACCGCGCAATGGCTCAACACTTGTCACAACGACGACGACCATATGAAGCTCGACTGGGCAGAGGAGGAGGAGGAGTGCGATGAGGAGGAGGAGGAGGCGGAGGAGGAAGAGGGGAAAGAAGGGGAAGGAGGAGGAAAAGGGGAAGGAGGGAGGAGGAGGAGGAGGGGAGGAGGATGAGGGAGGCGGAGGAGAGGAGGAGGAGGAGGAGGAGGAGGAGGGAGGAGGAGGAGGAAGAGGAGGAGGGAGGAGGAGGAGGAGGAGGAATAATAGGAATAATAACAATAATAATAATAATAATATCAATAATAAGAATAATAATAATAATAAGAAGACGAAGAAAAATAATAATGATAATAATAAACATAATACTAATAATAAGAATAACAAGAATAATAATAATAAGAAGAAGAGGAATAATAATACGACTAATAATAATACGAAGAAGAAGAATAATGCGAATAATAATAAGAAGAAGAATAATACGAATAATAAGAAGAATAAGAACAAATAATAAGAAGCATAATAACAATACTAACACTAATAATAATAAGAATAATAATAAGAAGAATAAGACGAATAATACGAATAATAAGAATAATAAGAATAATAAGAATAATAATAATAATACTAATAATAATAATAAGAGTAATAATAATACGAATAATAAGAAACATAATAATACGAACCATAAGAAGACTAATAATAAGAATAATAATAATACGAATAACAAGAAGAATACGAATAATAATAAGAATAATCGTAATACGAATAAGAATAGTAAGAATAATAAGAAGAAACATAATAAAAAGAATAATAATAATAAGAATAATAAAAAGAATAATACTAAGCATAATAAGAAGAAACATAAGAAGAAGAAGAAGAAGAGGAGGAGGAGGAGGAGGAGGAGGAGGAGGGGAAGGGAGGAGGGGAGGAGGGGAGGAGAGGAGGAGGAGGAGAGGAGGAGGAGGAGGAGAGGAGGAGGAGGAGGAAGGGAGGAGGAGGAGGGAGGAGGAGGAGGAGGAGGAGGCGGAGGAGGAGGAGGAAGGAGGAGGAGGAAGGAGGAGGAGGAGGAGGAGGAGTGAGGAGGAGGAGGAGGAGAGGAGGAGGGGAGGAGGAGGAGGAGGAGGAGGCGGAGGAGAGCGGAAGGAGGGGAGGAGGAGGAGGAGAGGAGGAGGAGGAGAGGAGGAGGAGGAGGAGGAGGAGGAGGAGGAGGAGGAAGAGGAGGAGGAGGAGGAGGAAGGAGGAGGAGGAGGAGGAGGCGGAGGAGGAAGAGGGGAAGGAAGAGGGAAGGAGGAGGAAGAGGGGAAGGAGGAGGCAGGAGGAGGAGGAAAGGAGAGAGGAGGGGAGAGGAGGAGGAGGAGGAGAGGGAGGAGGGAGGAGGAGAGAGGAGAGGAGGAGGAGGAGGAGGAGGAGGAGGAGGAGGAGGAGGAGGAGGAGGAGGAGGAGGAGAGGAGGAGGAGGAGGAGGAGGAGGAGGAGGAGGAGGAGTTTTGCGGTACCCAGGGAGGGGGCCATGGATTATCGAGGTCGCTTCGAGAAAGCCTGCCTCATTGATATCATCGCGACGCCGACGCGACGCCAGATAGGGAATCTACTCTCGGGGCTGCCGCTGGCGTCGCCGAAGATGAAACGCGGCTTCTCGGGAGTGCCGACCCGCAGGATGTAGAGGTCGGGGACGCCGAAGTACTCTCAGGCCTCCTGCGTGGGCGCCGGGACGGCCGTCCAGGCCTTAGGGAGCAGGTCGAGCAGCCAGAAGCAAGGGAGCGCGTCCGCCTCGGCGTACGCCCGCGCCACGTACTCGTCGCTGGCCTGGTACGCCTCCGACTGGGCGTTGCAGCTGCAGCCCCAATGCCTGTGGAAAGCGGTCTCGACGTCATGCCCGCACCGCGGGCAGAGGGTATCGCTGCTGCTCCCGTCCACGAGCTCCGCCTCGACGCATCGTGCCTGGGGCCACGTGCCGCCAACGGCAGTGGTAACCATGGGCTCCTCCAGCGCGTGCCCCCCAGGCAGGACCGACAACGGCCCGAGGAAACCTTGGAGTGACGAGAGGTCGATCCCATCCTCTATACCAACACCACACCAATGCTGGGAGGCGCCGCGCCACAGCTCGCTAGCAACGGAGTCATCGAATGACAGGATGAGGAGCTGGGCAGACCCGTCGGCGAGGAGGTCAGCATCGGGAAATGTCCAGCGCTCCTGACCCCCATCGGGAAGAAACCTGAGCCAACCCGTCGGGCCGACAGGGTGCCAAGCGTACTTCATAAGCATGACTTGTACCGCCGAAGTGGGGCCTCGCACGTACCTGCTGCGCTGCGAGCTGTCGCCGTCGCGGGCACGCTGCAGGATGGGGCTCCACGCTTGCTTGATCCTCTGCCTCCTGGACGGGTCGGCTGTCCACGCCGTGAACCGCCCCTCGAGAAGCTCGCGTGGCAGCTTCCTGGCGGGGTCAGCGGGCCCTGCTCGCAACTGCAGCTGCGTCGTGGGACACCGGCCGCGCGTGGGCCCGCCGGAGACTGCTGCAAGCCGCCGACGAAGTACTTGGCGGTCGCGGCCGGAAGCTCTGTGAAGTATGATCATGATGGGCTCTGGCCTGGCACTCGATCCTGACGCAGATCTTGTAGCAGTGCGACGCCCTGGCGAAATCTCCTACTCGTAGGTGGGAGCGCCCCGTCTGAGCGAACCGCCTCGCCCTCGTGGCCCGCGCGTGCCGGGTGCCGGCAGCCAGGTCGACGCCGAGGCATGGCGCCTGCTCCACGGCAAGCACCTGATGGCCGCGCCGCCGGATGTACTTTGTGATGGCCACGGCGTCGCGGTGAGTGGCGCACACGATCACGCTCATGGGAGACACCGCCAAACCAGAGCTCACCAGCTTGTCGCAGGTGAGGGCCGCGCAAAGACCCAAGTGGCGTCGAACTGCAAGATTCGAGCCCACGGCCGACTCGGACAAGCCGTCGACCCAGAGCCTGGGCGGCAGCGTTCGCGGGGACTCGGCCAATTCCTGCGCCGTGATGTTATATAGGTGAGGCACCTCGCGAATCTCGTGCCTAACCTCAGCCCTTGCACGATCGGCTGCGTGGGCTGGAAAGCTAGGGAACACGCCCCGTCGCGGACGATCACTCACGGGGCGAGGCACTGCTGCAGCTCCAGGGCCAGGATGGCGGGCGGGAAGCCCAGCCGCAATACAGTCGGGGCCCTGAAGAAGGACCCCTTTTCATTGGGGAGGGGCTCGGTGTTCCTTGCTTGTTCTGCAGTGTACCTTCGGTTCTCCTGAGGTTTCCCATGGGAAATCGAAGTTCAACTTATGGGAGGAAGGGGCCTCGTTCCTTATTTAGGGTTCCTTAGGTCAATGCCCCGACTGTACGGCCCGCCCCAGCTTAACCCAGCCCATGGAGTTGTAGAAGACCTTGATGTCCAGCATTGCGTGCCCGTAGCTGATCCGCAAGGCTGCGTACGCCTCCTCGTCGATCGCCCTGCCCAGCGCCTCGCGGACGGCCACGTTACCTGGGACAGCGGTGTCCCAAGCGGAAGCAGTCGCCGACGACCACTCGCGCACCTCGAGCTCGCGAGCCACGCGCGTGACCATGCTGGGCAGGCCGATGACCCGCTCGCCGCCGTTCTTCTTGCCCAGCAGGCGCCCGATAACCAGCAACACTTCGGCCGAGTGGAGGATGGCGATCAACTCCTCGAGACCGCTATCGGGCATCCTCTCAACATCCATGGGCGTCATCTGCTCGGCGCCGCGGCCCGCCCTGGGACGCTTGGCCCGCAGGACCTCGCGCAGCTGCTCCACGTCGAGAGGGGGTAGCTCGGCGATGTCGAGCTGGCTCCGCAGGTCGCGGTACAGGCTGTCCACCTCCTCGACATCGACGGGCCAGGAGGCGGAGGAGGAGGAAGAGGAGGAGGAGGAGGAGGAGGAGGACGAGGAGGAGGAGGAGGAGGACTCAAGCGACATGTTCTCAAGTGTGGCAGGCGCCATTGGCTCAAGCCTTCTGCCCCGCTTCCTTGTACGGATGCTCTGGGGTTGAACGGCCGAATGGTGTGTTCGCTTGATCGCCGATGACGAGCAAGTTGCTGTCATCGTGTGAACGCCGGAGGGAAGCCAGGCTGCCTCGCATCATCTGGTGGCCAGCTGTTGTTTATTCTTGTTGTCTACATTGTCGTCTTCTGGCATATTGGTGTTGATCCGCCCCCGAGTGTTACCCAAGGGTCTGAAGCGCATTTCGGCAATAGCATTCGGCGTTTGGAGGCTGCGCATGCTAGTATTCCGCTGTATTCGCGGTTGTTTACACACCCCTTCCAGTTCGATGCGCGTTCTCCAACTGGCCAAGGTCGTTCTCCCTTTCGGCGTCTAGGCAGTCCGTGGGTTGGTGGTCGGATTGGCAGTTGTTTCATTCAGCTTGCAACGTGCAGGTGGGGGGATGCACGAGGGCATTTCTGCAGAAGGGCGGGGTGGTGGTGGTGGTGCTCTGTTTATGTACGTGTCAATGGTGGCAAAGGCTTTGCTGTATGCTTTCCAATTTCTACGGTCTTGGAGTGCGATAAAGCACGCCTTGGCTCGTTAGTCGCTGACTTCCGCTCGGTTCTGGGTGCTCTTATTGCTTCGTCGTGTGCTTTTTGGGCTTCTCGCTGGATGAGCAGACGTGGGGGTTGGCCACCAACTTGCCCTTCCGCAATGCATCAAAGGCATCGAAGGATGATGGTGATGATGATGGTGATGATGATGATGCTGATGACGATGATGACGACGACGACGATGATGATGATTATGATGATGATGATGATGACGATGATGATGATGATGATGATGATGAGGAGGAGGAGGAGGACGAGGAGGAGGAGGAGGAGGACTCAAGCGACATGTTCTCAAGTGTGGCAGGCACCACTGGCTCAAGCCTTCTGCCCCGCTTCCTTGTACGGATGCTCTGGGGTTGAACGGCCGAATGGTGTGTTCGCTTGATCGCCGATGACGAGCAAGTTGCTGTCATCGTGTGAACGCCGGAGGGAAACCAGGCTGCCTCGCATCATCTGGTGGCCAGCTGTTGTTTATTCTTGTTGTCTACATTGTCGTCTTCTGGCATATTGGTGTTGATCCGCCCCCGAGTGATACCCAAGGGTCTGAAGCGCATTTCGGCCATAGCTTTCGGCGTTTGGAGGCTGCTCATGCTAGTATTCCCTTGTATTCGCGGTTGTTTGCACACCCCTTCCTTGATGTGGCGCGCCCTTGAAACGGCGATGCAGAGTTTCGGTTACTGTGGTGGCATGGGTTGTCTTTTTTGGCCGCAGGGCCCAAAGCTTCTCACCATGGGCTTCCAGCCTGGTCATGGAGTTCGATGCGCGTTCTCCAGCTGGCCAAGGTCGTTCTCGGCGTCGAGGCTATGTACGTGTCAATGGTGGCAATGGCTTTGCTGTATGCTTTCCAATGTCTACGGTCTTGGAGTGCGATAAAGCACGCCTTGGCTCGTTAGTCGCTGACTTCCGCTCGGTTCTGGGTGCTCTTATTGCTTCGTCGTGTGCTTTTTGGGCTTCTCGCTGGATGAGCAGACGTGGGGGTTTGGCCACCAGCTTGCCCTTCCGCAATGCATCAAAGGCATCGAAGGATGATGGTGATGATGATGATGGTGATGATGATGATGATGCTGATGATGGTGATGATGCTGATGATGATGATGATGCTGCTGATGCTGCTGATGAGGATGATGATGGTGATGATGATGGTGGTGGTGATGATGCTGCTGATGATGATGATGATGATGAGGAGGAGGAGGAGGAGTAAAACGAGGGGCCCCGTGCGGATCGGCAGGCGCCGACGGCGGCGCGCCCTCAGGCGGCAGCGCTGGCAGCGGCGACGGCAGGACCGCCGCGCCCCCCCCCTCTCTGGGGCTTCTCCTCTTGCCTCCACTCCCCCCACTTCCATCCTTTTCCCTTAAGGAATGACTCCTCCCTGTCGGCCCCCCCAGACGTGTCGGTCGGTAAGGCGGGCCTGGCGTTTCGCCTGAGATTTCCTTACCGTCGCAACAGTTTCACGGATGGAGGGTGGGCCGCTTTGAAAAGGGCGGTCATCTCCTCCCCGAGGGGAAGAAGGATGACGATATTCCATCCATGCCGTAAAGTGTTGGTGGGATGTGTTATCCTGAGGTGTAGCGAACCCCAACAATCACACGGATGGAGGGTTTGTGGTTTCGCGCGCCGTCGTCTTAAACCATACAGCAGCTACAACATGGAGGGTCTGTGGTTTTCAAAATGGGGCTGTCGCCTTAGCGCCGCGCATTCGTTTCAAACGCTTGCAGCAGATACACGGATGGGGGGCCGGTGGTTTCCGTCCTGCTGCTGCGCACATTCGTTTCAAGTCTTGCAACAGTTATAAGACTAGAGGTCGCTTTGTTTTCTAAATGCGGCTCTCGCTTGAGACTTCGCCAATTTCGAGGGCCAGGAATTCTAAATTGTGGAACAGTTCAACAGATGGAGTCAGTCAATCAAGCCGTACGCCGGAATGCGTGGGCGAAAAGAGACGATGCCAGCCTGTACTCTCCGCTTTGCGGGAGCAGCGGCACGTTTATTGATTGTTCAACTGCATCATGTGCGGGCGGAAAAGAGGAGAGGCGGGGAAGAGCGGGCAGGGGGACTCACTCAAACAGGGCGGCCCACGCAAACTTTCATTGGCTTGTAAAGTTCAACGAACAATCTCTCCATTTTGTACCGTCGCGCAGGCACTCCAATAATTCCCCTTCCGTGCGGAAGTCGGTTATATTTCGATCATGCAAGCACTTTGCCCATTCGTTCCTGGGTCTCCCGGGTCTCCTGCGCAATGTGGTAGTAGTTGATTGGACCGAGCCTGGCACGAATGTGAATTTTCTCAATGCGTCCTCGTCGCAAGTTCTCCCATTATTACCAAACAAAAGAAGTTGATGCCGTAGCAGCTGCGAGCTGTAAGGTATTTCATGTGCTTTTTCCAAAACCGTTTGGTTTGACACTTGATATCGATATGAATGAGGTATGCTCATGATCTTCCTGAGGCACCGGGCTTGGAACGCATCCATTCTCCGTCTTTCAGATTTGCTTAGCCAGGCAGACTTGAAGAGATACATGATCGTGGTGGTTATCAGAGCCTGAAAGAGCTGGAACTTCCTGTTTGTAGTAATTGACGTGTGCTTCCATGCACCATAATATCTGCAACATTCTTCCAAGCCGCCCCAAGCTTTTTGTTTTGTTCCGATGCCATTTGCCCGTTGCTGTTCAGAGTGGCGGCCAAGTGCACCATGTCTTTTTTGGGAGCGATGTCTTTGCCATCCGGGGTTCGTAAATGTATATCGCAATTCATTCGCATCAGCTGGAACTTGTCCCAGTGCAGCTCCAGACCAACCCTGGCGCCTGCAGCCGCGATTTCTCCCAGCAGTTGTTGCAGTCTGTGTTGGCAACGGCCCACCAATAGCGTGCCGCCTGCATATAACAATACGGACAACTCTCCCGCCGAAAGTGCGTCTTTGGTATGCTGTTCCAATCTGCTGGTGGCGTCTTTCATGACCACTGTCATCAGCATGACAAAGAAGAACGGGGAGAGAGGGCAGCCCTGGGCGATTCCCGATAGTTCGCGTCGTTGCTGGGATTTGCGCGCCCCCCTCGGTCACGTAGAACTGCCTCGCCTGGTAAATGCTACCAATAGTCGTCAGACACCTTTGCGGGACACCAAATATCCGTAATGCGTCTAGGAGGGCCTCCGGGTTGATCGAGTCGAAAGCCTTTTTCCAATCCAGCGCAAGGAATGCCATTCCTTTTGGTGCGTGTGTGTGTGCGTGTGTGTGTGTGTGTGTGTGTCAGCTGCTTCGATATGTCGCCGGACTGCGTGTACAGCGTCTGAGGTACCGCGCCCGCGCCGGAACCCAAATTGTGTAGGAGTGAGGCGTTCTTCAGCTCCTGCATCTTGAAGGCGCTGGAGCAGCAAACTTGCCAATCAGTTGTATGCTACGCACAGCAAGCTGATAGGTTTATAATTTTCGCATTTGTCCACTGCGCCTTTGTTCTTGCATATTGAAATGACTGCCGATCACTTCCATTATGTAGGGATGCTTTTTTCTTCCCAACACGCGTTGCAGAGAGATCCGTAAGCCAGCGCAACCCTCCAGTATTTCGTGAAACAGCCTTCCAATATTCATCTGGTATGTCATCGGGTCCTGCTGATTTCCCCCACTTTAGCTTCTTGACTGCGGCTTCGACCTGAGCCTGCGAGAAAGACGTGCCGATAACTTTGAGAGTAGGGCCCAGTACTTCGTTACCCGTCAATTCCGCGACCCGGACTTTCCATTGAATTTGTTCTAGTTACTCTGCCATGCAATCAGCCCTGTTTTCGCTATCAACAAGCTCCCCTGCCAGATTCCGCAGCTTCCCCTGTTTGCGCGGCTTGACCCGGCAACGTCTTTTCAGCATGTTCCAACTGCCGTCGGCGATTTGCTCATCAACCTATTTCGTTTTGTCTTGCTTTGAAGACGTGCGAACATCTCTGAGCAATTGTCTTTCAGTCGTTTTGTCGTTACGTAGTCGGGCTTCACTTCTTTTCTTAATCAGCTCCAAAGTTGTTTCGGTGATCCAGGGCCGTTTTGCCTCCCGTGGCTCTGGTAGCACCGATGTTGCTGCTAAAGCTGCTCGGTGTCCTCTCTTCCACAAGTTATCAAGAGATGCTTGAGCATCTTGTTGCTGAACATGCTCAACGAAAGCATCCCCATATAGCTTCTGGGAGGAATCGTCTCGTAGGGCATGGGCGCGCTGCTTGATTGCCGGCGCTTGTCGGTGTTCAGCGGCAGGCATTTCCATGCGGCATGTTACCAAGTAGTGATCCGTCGCCAGCGCGGCTGATCTATGGCTCCGTAAGTGTTGAATGCAGTCCAAAGCGCATGGCTCACATAACACAACATCTAGAACGTTGTACATCTTGTCTCTGATGATGCCGTTTGGAAGTGCACCAGCTTCCATGTAGGTTACTTTCTCCTCCAGGGGGGCGTTAATGAAAGTGTTCGCTGCGATAAGCCCAGCTCCATTGCAGAACTCCAGAAATAGATCTCTGTTCGGTATTTCCACTTCGTGTAGTACCTGATTTCCCCAGCTGTGCTCCCCTATGGTGTGGTCTTCGCCAGGGCCCTGGATTCCCAGTCTAGCTTTGAAATCTCCAGCGAGAAGCTTCCCCTGGTTCGCAGAGCAACGCTTATATTCGGTGTCCAAAGAGATGTAGAACTCAAGCCGTTCTTGCAGCGGCTTTCGATTGTGCGGGGTGTAGATCGTAAATAAACCGAGTGTCGTTTTACCAGTCTTGATCTTTAGCAGCTCGATCCTGTCAGAAATCTGTTTATACGATGTTATGTGTGGCTGCATCCTGGGGGATATGATACAACCGACTCCTGTGGAAATCGCGCCCGCCGCATTGTCAACTCCAGAAAGTATGATCTGGTAACCATCTACCATAGACGTCTGCGTTTGCAGTCTTTGTCTTGTGAAGGCATAGTACATCAGTGTTGCTCTTCTGCATGTGCAGGATGAGTTCGGCAGTTTTCACATCTGTGAGACCACGCGCGTTCCATGTAGCAAAATGCATCGTCGCAGAACTTGTCTGGGAGCAGCCGTCTGGGTAGGGAAGGGGTGGAAGAAGGGAGGGTGGGGTCGTCCGGAGAGTATCCTCATCCATGTCCGAGTCGATGTTTGAGTTCCCCTGCTAAGTGTATTAAGAACCACGTTGTCTTGAGCGTCTGCTGAAATATGTTCTGGAATGCTATCTTCGCCCAGTTCCGTGAATCCTCCAGCAGGGTATGAATGTTCTGGCACCGGGCGTTCTCCAGCACGATCTTAATCGTGACGGGGCCCTGGATAGGGAGACTCTTCAGGGGTGCTCCCCAGGACAGCAGCAGGAAACGTTAGCGGTGATGTAGTGGACCTTGATGGGGTAGTTATGGCTCCAGCGCTGGATGTAGAAAAAATCCGAGTGGTACAAGCAGCCAGCGCCTGCCGTGGATCCTACTTGCCCCCCTTCGAAGTACCCTTTGTACCTCCTTTGATGTTATTCGCTGACCGGCTAACGATCCCATCGCAAGAGGAAGTTAGCTCAGAAACCTTAGGGTGATCATGTAATTCTTTCCATTGGCCCCAGTCTGCGTGCCACTCTTTGGTAACAGTATCTCTCTATGTTCACGCTGAGGGCAAGTTGGCCACCGACTGACGGTGTATGGCTGTACTGCATCGTCCATGCGGATAGGGCATTCAATATTCATCGTGATCGTCAGCATGTATTCCACTCCGGAACAAACATTAGGAGCAGGACGAACCAACGAAGGGCGATCTTGCGTGGCCCAAGCGTTTTTGCCACTTCTCGCTATGCTAGCGTTGCGAAGGGCGGTGACAGCTGTATCCCTTGCATCGACAGCATCGAACTCAACAAACAAGAGTTCCCTGAACTCTCCTTTAGCGTACATGTTGTTGGGCACGGGCGCTGATAGTCGCTGCAGTTGCTGTTTCATCCGGTCGATTTCCGCTTCTATACTGAGAAGCCCATCCACATTCCCCACAACTGTTGCAGCATCCCTCTTGTCTGTAGTGTGCGCGCTACTGGAAGATAATCGATTACCACCATTCCGAAGAAGTGCAACTTCCCGTTCAAGATCCGATATCTTATTTTGCGTGGTGGTGTCGACTGATGCTCCAGATGCTGATCTCGCGGACGCCGGTTGCGAGGAATAGTTGTTTCCCAAGAGCCCGATGCGCTTGGTCAGGTCTTCGATGTCGTGCTTCTTCGGTCTAAGTGCCTCCTGTAGGTCTCGCTGCGAAAAGCCGTGAGTTTTGATAGCTGTGATGTCCTTCCGGATTGGGTCCAGCAGTGCGCGTAGAATTTGTTCGAATGCTCTAGCTGTAAGGGGCTTTGGACTGGGTCCTGCTGCCGCTGCCAGGCTTTCTTGAAAGTCTCGTTGACGCTGTAGTTGGGGCCCATCGTGATCAACTTCTGCTCCTGCATCGACGGATGGAGTGCGGCTCCTTAAACAAACGGGGCTCTCGCCTGAGGCTCCCGCACATGACCGCATTTTGATTTTGTGCAGCAGTGACATGGATGGGCCTATCCTTCGCAAAACCGGTCAATTGTTTTCAGTTTTTCGAATTGTGTCGTCCTGTATCTTCGCTTGAGCTGCAGGCCACAAGGCGCTCGTCATTCAAGGGGGCGCTTCCCGCATTGGGACGCAATACTTGTAGAGACTTCTGAGGAGGCGAGTTGAGACGGGAGCGTGTATTGCAGCATCGTTGACCCATCTGGGGTTTACTCTGGTCCTTCCCCGTCTCTCCTCTTCCGATCAAGGCCTTTCCAGCTTGCCCCTATCCTCTCTCTCCTTCCTCTTTTGATACTGGACAAAGCATCCGTCGCGCATGGTGAAACATATGTACGCATGCACGTGCACAGGAAGATGGCGGGGCATGGGGGAGGGGACGAACGCGCAACCTCCCGCAAATGCCCGCACGGCTAAGGTGGACGGTTCTGCCCCTCCTCTTCTTTCTCGTCCTTTTCCGGGCACTCGAACCAGCGTGGGAAATTCCGTGACTGGTGCCGTCTTGCATTCCAGCCAGCCTGGGAAGCTGTTTGGTAGGTATTTTCGGGCGCTCCAGCTACGTGCAGACGCGTGTGCACTAAACGCAAGAGGAGAGAGGAGAGAGGAGAGAGGAGGAGGAGGAGGACCAGGACGGAGGAAGGATAATGATGATCCTTTTGGCAAAGCGGCCACGCGCGCGCCCTCTCGGCGCGAGCCCGCTTGGGCCCGCGCAACACGGCGCGCAGCGGTCACGGCTGCGCGCCTTGATGTGCGCTCGCCGGCCCATGGGCCATCATCCCAATCAAAACCAGAAGGGCAGCACCGAATGTCACTAGCCTGCAACCTTGAGGCCTCTCCGGGCGAGCGCCAGGCCGCTTCGGCGAACTCTTCGACACGCAGCAGGCAGACTTCTGATCGCGAAGGGGGTGCAGGGCACCCGAGAGGAGAAGAAGAGGGAGAAGCAGAGCGCAGAAAACGAAGCGGGCGGCCCAGGCAAGGCGAGTGCGAAGCCGCCTGGGACGTGGGCGCAAGTGCACCGACAGGCACCAAGCCCAGTGTCTGGTGCCAGCCATCTCCCGGTTCGCGGCCCCGCACTGGGCCCGCGTCCGGCGCCTGACAGAGGCGGGTTTGGCGGCGCGGATCCCATTCGTGTCGCCCCTGGACCACTGCGCCCGTGGCGGCGGTCATTGCGTGTGAGACGGGACGAGGGAGAACAGGGGGACAGGCTCGCAGCGTGGCCCGCGCAGAGGTGGCGCCGAAGGCGTAAAGAGCGTGAAGCCCGGGTGGGCCATCGCTGCATTTCTCCCCTCAGACGGATTGAGATGCCGCGCTCCACGCGGCCCAGGCCTCGGGACCCTGGCCCAGCTTGGACTGGGAGGGGGGACCTGGCCCCACACTACCCCAGCGCTCCGCGGGCGGCTTCGCCTCGGCGAGAGCCGCTCTGGGGCGAGGGCTTCACGGATCGACCCTCGGCTCGGCCGCCGTGGGTGGCCTACCCCGTCGCCGCGCCGGGGTTGTTGACAGCTCCAACGCCGACCATCCGCTGGGCTCCTCCCCCGCGTATGGCGCGAGCTGTTGCCCTCCTTCGCCTTGCCGCTCCTCGGCTTGCCTTTGGCGTCGCCCCCTTGCTGCCCTTGGCGGCTGCCGCCCTGCGGCTCTCCTGTGCGCGCTTGCCACCGCGCGGAGCGTAGAAGGGCCCGTACGCTGCCGGACTTGTCTCGGCCCTCCTCCTGGACGTGGTCACGGCCCGCAATTGCTTCGCCATTTTGGTCTGCATCGAGGCCAGCACCTTGGTCTTCGTCGGCATCGGCGTGTCTTGCCTGTTCTTCAGCGTCGGCTTCGCCCTCTGGGCCGCGGCGTAGTTCGCTCCTGCGCGCGCATTGCCTAGTTTTGTCCGCTGCTCGTTTAGCTTCGCTTCGACCTGACGCCGAGCGATTTGTCGCTACGGTCGCGATCAAGAGTATCCCCACCAGCCCATAAAGGAACGATCAGCAGGGGGGCGGTGAATCAGGGGCGGCAGGGCGCATGCAGTTGCGCGGCCGTCTTCGAGAAAACAAGGATCACAAAGAACTGTCCCGCATTGAAGTTTAGTATGGAAATAAGTGCAAACTACGGTGGTGCTTCGATGCGGCGAGGCTCTTCTGAGGTCCTCCCAGGGCCTTCTTGGAGCCCTCTTGGGGCTTCTTTGGGGCGTCATGGGGCCCTTTTGGGGCTCATTTGGGGGGTCTGGGGGCCTTCGTGGGGCTTTTTTGGGATGCCTAAGGGGTCACCCGGGCCCGTCTGGGCCTTTTCGCTAAAAGAGATGGGGTGTTCCAATTCCCATCGTCCCCTCGGAGGCTAAAAACTGCCCTTTTGGGGTCCTCTTAGGCCGCTCTTGGAGCGAGCGCTCTTGTGCGCTCTTGGGGCCGTATTGGAGCCGTATTGGGGCCATCTTGGGGCCATCTTGGGCCGTTTCGGGGCCATCTTGAGGCCTCGAGAGCCCATCGGAGGCGAAAGAGTGAGAACACACACAACATCGATTTCCCCAAGGTTTCCGAAAGGGTTTTCGCCTTTTGGGGGGGTCCTTGGAGGCTTGGGAGGGCCCTTGAAACCGTCTTGGGGCCGTTTTGCGGCCTCTTGGTTTTGTGTTGGAGGCGACCCATCTACCGCTATCTTCGACCATCTTGGAGGTCATTCTGCGTTATCTTAAGCCTTCTTGGAACCATCTTGGACCAAAAAGGACTCTCTGCCACCTCCTCGCGGGGGAGCCCGTCCAGACGCAGGGAGGGGGGGGGGAAGTGAACTTCCCCCCGAGCAGGGAAAGTCAGGAGGTTGGAAAAGGAAACGCTCTAGACTACCTGCGCCTAGCGGGCTGGTGATATTTGCCCACAAACGGCGCGCAGCCGACTTGAAACATGTGTGTGTGTGTGTACGCCGGTGTTATGTCTCCTTGCGACTTGCTCCGCCTCGACGCTGCGCGCGAGGCCGCGACCGCCCCAAAAGAGTGCGTGTGTGTGAGTGTGTGTGTGTGTGTGTGTGTGCACCCTCTCTTCCCCGCCTCTCCTCATGCGCTGCCCTTTTGGCCCGGGTGTTGACGTGCGAGTGCTCTGATTCCCATTGCCAGACATCTATCGTCTCCACCCTACGGATCACTGGCAGGGTTGGCTTTGTGATCCTTCCCTCACAATGAGCCCCCCCCCCCTCGTGGAAGAAACAAAAGGGCACAAGCTTTCGAATCCGCCGTCCTGCGCAGGAGGCGCTTCCCGCGTGCACGCAGAGCGGTGTCGGCGCCGTTCCTGCCTGGCCCCTCTCTTCGTCACTGGCGCCATTTGGAGGCAACGTCCAGAGGCGGGGCTGGCTGGCCTTGCGGGGCATGCGCCGACCCCCAATTTCAAAGACACGAAACATGGGTCAAGGCGCGTGGAACAGCGACGGGCCCCGTCTTCGTTTCTGGGTCAATGCTTCCCCCCTGATCCGGTCCCCACCTCGTTCACCCTAATCCTTGCGAGTCTCCCCTCTTGCTAAGAAGTGTTTGACAATCGCCACAGCCGCTGGAGTCCGGTGGGAACGGTCGGCCTGTCGCCTGGAAGATCGCCGCCGCTCAGGGTTCCGCGCCAGGACCTAGCGGTGGAGGGTGGTCAGATGCTTCGTGACTGCAGCCGACACGCTGGAGTAGGGAACGCTTCGGGTTGGGAAGGGGGCTCGCTGATGCTCAGGTCCTTCGATTGCTGTTCCGCCAGCGCTCCTCGTGCACCGAGGCGCCTCATGGGGCCAACGATGTGCCCTTGCGGGGCAATAGGGATGCGCGAAGGGTTGCCCCGTCCTCGCGCGCTTTGGCCGCACAGGACGAGCTCCCCGTTCCCGCCCGCGCTGGCTGGCGCCGCGGAGGCGCGCACTAGGAGGAAGAGGAGGAGGAGGAGGAGGAGGAGGAGAAGGGCGGACGAGAGGATATGATGATGTTGATGATGACGATGATGATGATGATGATGATGATGATGATGATGATGATGATGATGATGATGATGATGATGAATGATGATGGTGATGCTGATGATGATGCTGATGATGCTGACGACGACGGTGATGATGATGATGATGATGATGATCATGATGATGATGATGATGCTGATGATGATCACGATGATGATACAGACAATCATACTAATTATGATGATGCTGGTGACTACGACGACGACTATGATGATGATTATAACGATGTTGATGCTACTGTTTGATGATGCTGATGCTGTTGCTACAGTGATGATGATGTTGCTAATGATGATGCTGCTGATGCTGATGCTGTTGCTGATGCCCATGCTGATGCTGCTGATAATGATGATGCTGATGATGAGGACTCTAGTGATGATGCTGATGCTGTTGCTGATGCTGTTGCTGACGCTGATGGTGTCGCTGATGATGCTTTCGATGCTGACTATGGTGATGTTGTCACTGCTGATGATGTTTGTGCTGCCGCTGTTGCTTTTGACGACGATGATGATGCTGATAATGATGATGATGATGATGATGATGATGATGATGATGATGATGATGATGATGATGATGATGATGCTGATGATGATGATGATGATGAAACTGATGAAACTGATGAAACTGATGAAACTGATGAAACTGATGATGATGATGCTGATGATTGATGATGCTGATCATGATGATGATGATGATGATGATGATGCTGATGATGATGATGATGATGTTTTTGGTGATCATGATGACAAGGTGGATGATGTTGAGGCTGATAATGATGAGGATGTGATGACGATGATGGTGATGACGGTGAGGATGGGGATGATGTTGATGATGCTCAGAAGGATGATGATGCTGATGATGATGATGATGATGATGATGATGATGATGTTGATCACGATGATGGTGATGATGATGATGATGATGATGATGATGATGATGATTCTCGTGATGAGGAGGCTGCTGCTGCTGTTGATGATGCGGAGGATGCTGACGATGCTGCTGATCACGATCATGATGCTGATGCTGACGACGACCATGACGATGATGCTGATGATGATGATGGTGCTGATGACGAACATGACGATGACGATGATGATGATGACGAGGATGCTGATGGTGATGGCATTGATGCTGCTGATGATGATAGTGGTGATGCTGATGAGGATGATGAGCCTAATCGTGACGATGTTGATGCTGATGATGATGCTGATGATGCTGATGATGATAATGGTGGTGGTGTGGCTGATGGTTATGATTATGATTGCTGGTGATGATGATTGTGGCGACGCTGATGCTGATGATGATGCTGATGATGGTGCTGATGATGAAGACGATTATGATGATGGGGATTATGCTGATGATGATGATGATGTTACTGCTGATGATGATGATGATGATGATGCTGACGGTGATGATGATTCTGATGGGTACGGTGATGATGCTGATTGATGCTGATGCTGCTGCTGCTCATGATGATGGTGACTGTGATGATGATGTTGATGATGATGTTGCTGCTGATGATGATAATACTGCTGATGATGACGATTATGCCGATGATGCTGACGATGATGGTGATGATGGTGCTGCTGACGATGATGATGATGATGATGATGATGCTGATGATGATGATGATCATGATGATGATGATGATGATGATGATGATGATGATGATGATGATGATGATTAGGCTGGTGCTGATGCTGATACTGATGCTGATGCTGATGCAGCTGCTGCTGCTGCTCATGATGATGCTGACGAGGAGGTTGGTGACGAAGCTGCTGATGCTGTTGCTGATGCTGATGGTTTCTCTGATGATGCTATGGATTCTGACTATGATGCTGCTGCTGATGATGTTGAGGCTGATGCTGCTGCTGACTGCTGAAGGTGATGATGCTGATGACACGGTCGATGATGTTAAGGCTGATGATGCTGATGATGATGAGGAGGATGTGATGGCGATGCTGGTGCTGATGATGAGGCTGACGAGGCTGTTGATGATGATCGAAACGATGATGCAGCTGATGACGATTATGACGCTGATGAGGATGATGGTGGCGATGACGAAGATGACGATGATGCTAATGATGACGAGGATGCTGATGCTGATGATGCTGATGATGCTGACGACGGCGATGATGCTGACGCTGATGATGATGACGCTGATGATGGTGCTCGTGGTGGGGAGTCTGCTAGTCTGCTGCTGCTGATGCTGATGCTGATGATGATGCTGCTGGTGACGATCATGATGCTGCTGATGCTGCTGCTGACGACGACAGCGACGATGATGATAATGCTGCTGATGATGGTGATGATGATCAGGATGCTGACGATGTCGAGGATGGTTATTTTGATGACGAAGATGACGACGATGCTGCTGATGATGCTGATGATGCTGATAAGACTGTTGCTGATTGATGTTGGTGATGCGGCTGATGATTATCATGATGATGGTGATGGTGCTGCCGTTTCTGATGATGCTGATGTTGAGGGTTGTGATGATGAAGCTTATGGTGTTGCTGATGCTGTTGCTGCTGGTGATGATACCGCCGATGATGCTGCTACTGCCGATGAGGATGCGGATGCTGATGTTCCTGACGACGACGACGACGACGGCTACGATGGTGATGATGATGTTGAGGATGATGAGGATGTGGTGATGCTGATGATGGTGATGCTGATGCTGATGAGGAGGGTCTTCATGGTGATCACAATGAGGTTGACGATTCTGATGCAGATGAATACGATGTTGGTGATGAGGATGATGCTGCTGATGCGGATGATGATGATGATGATGATGATGATGATGATGATGATGATGATGTTAATTTTGATGATGATGATGATGCTGTTGTTGGTGATGGCAATGGTGAAGATGCCGACGCCGATGATGCTGCTGCTGATGTTGATGATGCTTCTGATGATGTTGGTTATGATGATGATGACAACTGTGCTCATGCTGAAGAGGCTGCTGCTGCTGATGCTGATGATGCCGATGATGTTGCCGATGACGATCATGATGCTGATGGTGCTGACGAAGATGCTGATGCTTATGCTGATGCTGCTGCTGATAATGATGATGCCGATGCTGAGGATGATTATGATGATGACGAAGGTGGCGATGATGATGATGCTGATGCTGATGCTGATGCTGATGCTAATAATGAGGACAACGATCATGATGATGATGATGCTGAGGCTGATGCTGACGTTGCTGATGATGCTGATGATGATGACGACCATGATGCTGATGATTATGATGATGATGGTGCTGATGATGATCTTGATGCTGACGATGCTGATGCTGCTTCTGCTGATGATAATTATGCTAATGATGATAATGCTGATGCTGATGATGATGACGATGATGATGCTGATGCTGATGACGATGCTGCTGATGATCCTGATGATGATGGTGATGATGACGATGATGATGATGCTGATGATGATGATGATGCTGACGATGATGACGATGATGATGATGATGATGATGATGATGATGATGATGATGCGGATGCTGATTATGATGATGCTGATGCATATCACGACGACGATGCTAGTAATGATGATGCTGATGATGATGCTGATGCTGATGATGACGAGCATACTGATTGGTGGTGATGATGCCGATCATGCTGATGATGCCGAGCATGGGCCTGATGAAGCCGACGCCGACGCCGACCATGATGATGCTGATGACGCTGACGACGATGATGACGACGATTGTGATGATGATGATGATGATGATGATGACGACGATGATGATGATGACGATGACGATGATGATTCCGATGTTGAGGGTGATTCGGATGATGACGAAGGCGACGATGATGATGGTGGTGATGATGATGATGATGATGAGAATGATCATACTGAGGATGATGATGATGCTGATGCTGATGCTGATGCTGCTGCTGATGATGATGGTAATGACGATGACGATGACGACGACGATGACGACGACGACGATGATGATGATGATGATGATGTTGATGGTGATGATGATGATGATGATGATGATGATGATGATGATGATGATGATGATGATGCTGATGATGATGATGATGATGATGATGATGATGATGATGGTGGTGGTGGTGGTGGCGATGCTGATGATGATGATGATGATGATGATGATGATGATGATGATGATGATGATGATGATGATTTCTGCTCTCTCTTTTCGTCTCTGCCTGCGCGCGCGTCGTGGTCGTCGGTAGCTGGTTGGGCCCGGACTCCTCGCGAGGCATCCCCGGGCGGGCGCTTCAAGCAGGCGCTTGACAAGGCCACCATCGAGGGTGGGAGCCGCGCCCTACGAATGGCTCGCTGGCCTCCCTCTGGCACCTCTCGCGGACGACGACGGCTCCTCCGCGGGGTCTGGTGTTCTGCTCAGGCCGACCTGAGCGGCGGAGGGTATTGCCCTCCCGCCGCTGCAGGTGCGGCCTACCCCACCGTCTGCTTGGTGTTGGCGGTGGACCTGAGCAGCGGGGTAACTCTGCAGCCCTCGTCGGTGGTGGCCCTGCTGGCGACCACTGCCGCCTGCAGTCTCTGCGGAGGCTGCTGCGTCGGCTCTGGTGGCCCGCTGGTGGGGGTCGTCAGAGCACCCTCGCACACGGGCGGCGATTGCAGCCCCAGGAGGGTTCGGTCGCGGCCCACAGCGCGCCTTGGTACGGCCCAGGCGCGCAGGCTGAGGAGCGAGCGCGGGCCTTGGCACGAGGCTCCGTCGCTGCTCCTCATCTCGGCTGGGCTCGGCTGGGGGCTTGTGCGCCGCCAGTCAGCCAACAGCCATGTCGGATGACGCATCCGCGTCGGGGGGACTCGCCATCCCCGACGGGCCGTTTTGGCCCGACCTTCACTCGTTCTCGTCCCCGGCAGCGACGGGTTACGACCGCTGGCGGCTGGACGAGGGCGAGGTGAGTTACGCCACGATCCCCTTGACCACTCGGCCTGGGGTCATCTTGCTGGCACTGCCTGGGTCTATTCGCCCAGCCGAACTTCTCAGTTTGGCGGAGGCGGAGGGGTTCAGCGGGCTGCTCGGCCCCTTCGAAGTGGTCAGCGTGCCCTTGCTCGGCGCGGCGTCTCGCCCGCTGTGCACGACCGCTTCAATGCTGGTGGTCGACCAAGAGGTCTCCGAGCTGAAGCTGCCCGTGGCCGCGCGTACCGACCGCGTCCTTCGGGCGTCGTCGGCCTGCGCGACGGCGACGTCGCGACCCACGGCGAAGCGCCCCTGGACGGGGAGGGGACGCCCGCTGGCCTGGAGAGAGCGGCGCCCTACCAGTCCGCGGTTGAGTTCGCAGCGGGCGAGGGGGGAGACGACGCCGACGTCGAGGAGCCCCCCCCCTCCCCGTGCCAGCGATGCCGCTGCCAGCGGCACCTCCCCCACCGCCGCGGGCCCATCTTGGCGCCGCGCCGAAGCCCTGGACGAGCGAGGCCCGCCCCCGTGCGGGAGGGGCGATCGCCGCGGCTCTGGACGAGGGCGTGTCTACGACCCGCGCAGGGGTCCAGTTGGAGATCCAGCGGCTGATGGCCGCGAATGCGGCCCAGGCGGCGGCTCCGCCTCTGGGCGCGTGCCCGAGCACGCTGGGTGCCCGCGTCGAGGCGTCTCGCCTGTTCTTGGACGGGGCGGCGCGCGTGGGCATCCCTCGGGGGGGACCTGCAGGCGATGCTGGCGCAGTCACTTCCCCTCGCCGCAGCGCATCCAGAGCCGCGCTCCGACGCCCGCGTCGGCGTTGGCGGCGGCGCAGGGGAAGAGGGCGCCTGTGGGCGCTCGTCCACCTCTGCCACCGCCCTTAGCGCCGCCGCCTCTCCCCCGGGCTGGCTATGCCCGACGGGGTCGGCAGCTGCGTCGGAAGCGGGCCTCGCCCGAGCAGCACCCCAGAGTCCATTTTAGAGCTGCCGTTGCCGTGTCTGCGGGGGTCCCTCCAGAGATCAGGGCAGCCCGAGACGGCGTCGCATCGCCTCCTGGTGGCTCTCAGCGACCCTTCTCATCCCGCTGCTCCCGTCCCTCTCGTGGCATTGTTCGAGGGGGCGGGCTGTCGGAAGCTCGAGCACGGGCAGGAGGCTCGATTCATCCTGAGGGTGAACCTCGCTCGGGCTCTGTGGGTGGAGCCGTCCGCGGTCACCCCCATGGCCATATTCCAGTGCTTTCGCGAAACACAGCCCACTAGGGGCTCGCCTGGCGACGCGCGAGATGCTCGCCCACTTCGCGTGGCTGAGCGCAGAGCTGTGGCGTGCGTCCGAGAGCGGGGAGCAGACAGGGTGGAAGCTCTGATCAGTGGCCAGTGCATGTTTCTGGACCAGCTGGCAGGGGACCGCGGCTATCTGGAAGCCGCTTGGTCGTGGGGCGCGATGCGCGATGCCAGGTGACCTGATGTCTGCTGATGCTCTCGCCCGCCGTGGAACAGGGGACGGTGTGCTGGGTGCGCGTGTGTGTGTGTGTGTGTGTGTGTGTGTGTGGGTGTGTGTGTGGGTGTGTGTGTGGGTGTGGGTGTGTGCCCCGGAGCTCCCATGGCTCCTTTGCGCCCCCAGGGCTCCTACTCCGTATTTTCTTCTCGTTTCTCCTCCTCCTCCCTCCTCGTCCGCGTCCTCCTCCTCCCCCTCCTCCTCATCCTCGGGGGAGGGGCGGGGGGGTGGTGTCCGCCGGCGAGGCACTGGGCAGCATGTCTTACTTCGGCGTCTTCGACGGGCGCGCGCGCCGGCCGTGGCCCCCGCATTCGCGTCGGCGGAGCGCCCCGGCTGAGGGGGGGCAGCGGCCCTCGTCTGGAGTGAGCGAGCAGGAACCGGGGAGGAGCAGGGAGGAGCAAACGCAGTAGCGAGGAAGCTGGGGAGGAAGAGGAGTAGGAGGCGGATTATGATGATGATGATGATGATGATGATGATGATGATGATGATGATGATGATGATGACGATGGTAATGCTGACGATGACAATGCCTATGATAATGATGATGCTTATCATGCCGATGCTGATGATGTGGAGAATGATGGTGCTGATTATGATGATGATGCTAATGCTGATGATGGTGATGATGCTGATGAGGATACTGATGCTGCTGATGATGATAGTGATGATGGTGATGATGATGATGATGGTGCTGATCATGATGCTGATTATTATGAGGATGAGGATGAGGACGACGATGATGCGGATGATGATAATGATGACGACGTCAAATATGATGCTGATGATGATGATGCTGATGCTGATACATATGAGGATGATGCTGCTGATGATGATGATGCTGATGATGCTGCTGATGATGATGCTGATGCTGATGAGGGTGCTGATGCTCATGAGGATGAGGATGATGATGATGATGATAATAATGATCATACTGATGATGATGGTGATGATGATGATGATGATGATGATGCTGATGATGATGACGATGATGATGATGATGATGATGATGATGATGCTGATTATGACGATGATGATGGTGATGATGATGATGATGATGATGATGATGATGATGATGATCATGAGCGATGATGATGATGATTATGCTGCTGCTGCTGATGATGATGCTGATGATGACGATATGGTGGTGGTGGTGATGGTGGTGATGATGATGACGAGGAGATGGAGATGGAGGATGAGAATGAGGATGAGGATGAGCATGTTGATGAGGATGAGGACGAGGATTAGGATGATGCTGCTGCTGATGATGCTGATGAGGCTGATGCTGATGATGATCATGATGATGATGATGATGATGATGATGATGATGATGATGATGATGCTGATGCTGATGATGATGCTGATGCTGAGGATGATGCTGATGATGATGATGACGATGACGATGACGATGATTTTGATGATGCTGATAATGATGCTGATGCTGATCAGGATTCTGCTTATGATGATAATGATGATGATGATGATGATGATGATGATGATGATGATGATGGTGATTAGGATGAGGATGATGATGCTGATGATGATGATGCTGATGCTGCTGCGGATGATGATGATGATGATGATGATGATGATGATGATGATGATGATGCTGATGATGCTGATGATGCTGATGATGATGATGATGATGATGATGATGATGATGCTGAAATGCTGCTGATGATGATGATGAGGAGGAGGAGGAGGAGGAGGAGGAAGGAGGAGGAGGGAGGAGGAGGAGGAGGAGGAGGAGCAGGAGGAGCGGGATAATATAGATCATGTGACAGCCACACACGTGACATACACCAAATCAAACAAGTTTGTCAAGGAACAGTGAGGTGACCTCGTCGCCGATGACTCGCTGCCCAGACGAGACGGCGTGGTGCTTAGGGTGCCGGCCCTGATCCATGTCCAACCCTGCCGCAGCGACAAGCATGCGCAGCTAGGTTTGTTCCCCTGGGTGAGTGGACACCAGGCCGCCAGGCCCCATGGATTTACGATGCTGTTTCCTATGAATGAAGAGGGAACATGGTTGATAAGTCTTGGGTTTACACCGATCCTCTTGCTCCTCCTCCTCCTCCTCCTCCTCCTCCTCCCCGTCCTTCAGCTCCCCCCTTCGTCCCGCCTCCTCCTCTCTGCCCGAATGCCCCCGGGGAAGGCACGGAGGCTCCCTGGCCGCCGAGTTCGTGAGCGAGCGCCTGTGCAACCTGCTGGCGCAGGAGCCCGCCCCCCCCCGGCTCCCTTTAGCCAAAAGGGGGACGGGGGGGGAGTAGCTGAGCCCCCCCCATTGTAGGGGGGAGGGGGGGTAGTTTCTGGAGCGCGACAGGGGAGGGGGGGCGGGGCGGGCTTGCTTCCGAGGGTCGGATAACATGTAGGGGGGAGGGCTTCTGACAGGGAGTTCCAGGGGGGAGGGGTAGCTAAGCGGCCCATCCCCTTTGGAACGGAAGGGGGGGGGTAGCTTCCAGGGCGCGATCGGAGGAGGAGGGGGTAGCTGTCGAGGGGCGGGGAAGGAGGAGGAGGAGGAGGAGGAGGAGGAGGAGGGGGGGATTCCATCAGGGGGCGTCCAAGGGGGGACGGGGGGGTAGCTAGGCTCCACCCCCTGGAGTGTACCACGGGCACGCTCTCTCACAAGAAAGAATGCAGTGGCATTTCAATTTTACAATCACGTCATCGGCGTCGTTAGAAGCACCTCGAGGGATGAGCGTGACTTGCATATCCCACCAGGCAGCAACATCGTGATCTTGTCAGACGGTGGAACGAGAGCGACATGATCAGCAAGCGCGGGGTTGATTACGGCAATATTTGACACCAGTGGCGTGACGCAGTTTGCCCCCATAGTCGCAGTAGACATCTACCTCGACGACTCGATCAGTTCATTCAAAGAAAGACAGAACAGGAGGTGGGGAAGAAATACGAGTGAGGATGAACGAGCAGGAGGACGAGGCGGAAGAGGCGGAGGCGGACGCGGAGGCGGAGGCGGAGGTGGAGGAGGAGAAGGAGGAGGAGAAGGAGGGCGAGGAGGAGGAAGAGGAGGACGAAGAGGAGGAGGAGGAGGAAGAGGAGGAGGAGGAGGAAGACGAGAAGGAGGGAGGAGGAGGAGGAGGAGGAGGAGGAGGAGGAGGAAGGAGGGAGGAGGAGGAGGAGCGGAGGGACGCGGAGGATGCGGAGGATGCGGAGGAGGAGAAGGAGGAGGAGGAGAGGGAGAGGGGAGGAGGGTAAGAGGAGGAGGAGGAGGCGGAGGAGAGGAGGATCAGGAGGAGGAGAAGGAGGACGAGGAAGAGGAGGAAGCGGAGGAAGAGGAGGAGGAGGAGGCGGAGGAGGCGGCGGAGGAGGAAGAGGAGGAGGGGTGAGGAGGAGGAGGAAGAGGAAGAGGAGGAGGCGGAGGAGGAGGAGGATGAAAGGGAGGAGGAGGATGAGGAGGAGCAGGAGGATGATGATGATGATGAAGAGTAGGAAGAGTACGATGAGGAGGCGGAGGAGGAAAAGGAGGAGGAGAACGAGGAGGAGCAGTAGGAGTAGGATGAAGAAAGTGAAGAATAGAAGAGGAGGTGGATGAGGCGGAGGCGGAGGAGGAGGAGGAGGCATGTGAGGAGGAGGGGGATGCGGGGGGATGATGATGCTGATGATGATGACGATGATGATGACGACGACGATGATGCTGATCATGATGCTGATGGTGATGAAGACGATGATGGTGGTGGTGATGATGCTGACGATGCTCGTGATTATGCTGCTGATGATGATGGTGAATGGCGATGATGATGATGATGATGCTGATGATGACGATGGTGATGATGAGGACGACGCTGACGACGATTAGGAAGGTGATGATCTTGATGGTGATGGGGTTGTTGGTGATGATGATGATGATGCCGAATATGATGATGATGCTGTTGCTGCTGATGCGGCTGATGATGTTGATGCTGATGATCATGATGATCATGATGATGTTGACGAAGATGATGATGCTGCTGCTGATGATGATGGTGGCGATGACGATTATGATGATGCTGATGATGCTGCTGATGATGATGCCGACGATGATGCTGATGATGCTGATGGTGGATTGTGGTGGTGGTGTTGGTTGTGGTGGTGGGTGGTATGATGATGATGCTGATGATGATGCCGCTGCCGCTGCTGCTGATGCTGATGATGATGCTGATGCTGATGATGATGACGATGATGACGACGATGATGATGATGATGATGATGTTGATGATGATGATGATGATGATGATATTGATGACGGTGCTGACGGTGACGATGATGACGATGATGATGACGGTATGATCATGCTGATGATGACTCTAATGATGACGATGGTGATGATGCTGATGATGATGATGATGATGATGATGATGATGATGATGATGATGATGGTGATGACAATGATGCTGATGATGATGCTGATGCTGATGAGGATAATGATGCTGATCATGGTGCTGATGATGAGGTCGATGCTGATGCTGCTGCTGCTGATGATGATGATGATGCTCATGCGGACGATACTAGTGCTGCTGATGATGCTGATGATGCTGATGATGACGACGGTGCTGCTGATGACGGTGATGACGGTGATTCGGTTGTTGATGCTGATGCTTGTGATGCTGTTGATGATGATGATGCTGCTGCTGCTGATGATGATGATGATGATGATGATGGTGATGGTGGTGGTGATGACGATGATGCTGCTGCTGATGATGAGGATGTCGATGATGATGCTGATGATGAGGAAGGTGATAATCTTGATGGTGATGATGATGATGATGATGATGCTGATGCTGATGCTAATGCTGATGATGATGATGCTGATGATGATGATGCTGCTGATGATGATGATGCTGATGATGATGATGATGGTGACGCTGATGATGATGATGATGATGATGATGATGGTGGTGGTGGTGGTGGTGGTGGTGATGATGATGATGATGATGATGATGATGGTGACAAGTATCATGGTGGTGGTTGTGATGGTGGTGGTGGTGAGGAGGTGGATGATGAGGAGGAGGAGGAGGAGGATGGGGGATGGGGAGGGGGAGGGGGAGGGGAAGGAAGAGGAGGAGCAGGAGGAGGAGGAGGAGGAGGAGGAGGAGGAGGAAGACGAGGAGGAGGAGGGGGATGGGGGAGGAGGAACAGGACGAGGAGGAGGAGCATGAGGAGGAGGAGGAAGAGGAGGAGGAGGAAGAAGAGGAGGAGGAGGAGGAGGCGGAGGAGGAAGCAGGAGGAGGAGGAGGAGAGAGGAGGCAGAGGCGGATGATGATGATGATGATGATGATGATGATGATGATGATGATGATGATGATGATGACGTTGATGTTGATCATGACGATTATGATGATGATGATACCGATGATGATGACGATGATGATGATCCTGCTGATGATGATGCTGATGCGGATGATGCTTATGCTGCTGATGATGATGATGATGAACATGATGCTGATGCTGCTGATGCTGATGGTGATAATGGTGATGATGATGATGATGATGATGATGATGATGATGATGATGATGATGATGATGATGCTGGTGCTGCTTATGATGGAGTTGCTGATGATGATGATGATGATGAGGATGAGGATGAGGATGATAATGACGACGGTGATGATGATGCTGATGCTGATGGTGATGATGTCGACGATGAGGATGCTGATGATGATGATGATGCTGTTGCTGCTGCTGATGATGATCATGATTATGATGATGATGATGATGATGATGATGATGCTGCTGCTGCTGCTGATGATGATGATGATGATGATGATGATGAGGATGAGGATGATGATGATGAGGAGGAGGAGGAGGAGGAGGAGGAGGAGGAGGAGCAGGAGGAGGATGAGGAGGGTGAGGAGGAGGTCGAGAATTCGACCCGGGAGTTCGGTCCAAACCCGTATTTTTTGAGTTGAAACCCAGGTCAGAGCGGATTTGCGAAACCCGGAATTCCTATTGAAACCCAGAATTCTTTGCCAAACCCCGGAATTTGGTTCGGAGCGAAACCCTGAATTTCTGCAGGCGCGGAATACTGAAGCTCTCTGGAATTGAAGGTGGGATGAGAGAGAGAGAGAGAGAGAGAGAGAGAGAGAAAGAGAGATAGAGAGAGAGAGAGAGAGAGAGACTGGTAATGGACCCGAGGCACGATGATGTGAACAAATTTTGGGCGGCTTGCGTCGTTGTCGTCGTCGTCGTCGATACTCGTTTGTTTTCCGTGGGGTGCGACCCGTCGTTTGTCGACGTTGCGTTTGTTGTTGTGGTTGTCGGTTGTTCGCGTTGTCTTATTCGTCGTCGTCGTCGCTACCGCCGTCGTCGCGTCATCAGCTGTATTCGCGGACGGGTGCGTCTGCCCTAAAATTGAAATATCGGAGTGGTTTTGGTTGTCAGCCCGAGGCACGGTGATGGCAAAATCAGGTCGGATTGCGCCGGGGTTGTCGTCGATGTTCGTGTGCCTTCTCTTGGTCGCCAGTCGTCGGTTGTTCTTGTTGATTGCGGAGTCGTCGTTGTGCTTGTTGTTGTAGTTTCCGTCCTTGTCGTCGTCGTCGCTGTCGTTGTCAGCGGATTACTCGTGGACGGGTGCGTTCACCTTGGATGTGAAATCATGAGCTCGCTTTGGTAATAAACTCGAGGCGCCAGGGTTGGAACCAATTGTGGCGGCTTGCGTCGTTGTCGTCGTCGTCGTCTTCGGGGATGCTGTTTGTTATTCGGGGGTCGCGGGTCGTCGTTTGCCGTCGGTGCTTTCGTTGTTGTCGTTGTCGGTTGTTCGCGATGTCCTCGTCGTCGTCGACGTCGCCGTCGCCGTCGTCGCGTCATCAGCTGTTTTTGCGACGGGCGCGTCTGCCCTAAAATTGAAATTTCAGCGCGGTTTTGGTTTTCAGCCCGAGGCGTGGGGATGTCAGAATTAGGGCGGCTTTTCTTGTCGTTGGTGTGCGTGGTCGTTCGGTTCCTTTTGGTCGCCAGTCGTCGGTTGTTGCTGTCGCCGTCGTTGTCGTTGTTGTTGTCGTCGTCCTCCTTGTCGCCGTCGTCGTCGTCGTCGCTGACGCGGTCGTCGCTGCGGGCGTCAGCGCCCGTGCGGGGGGGCGGGCTCGTCTGCTTTAAAAATGAAGTCTCGGAGTGGTGTTGTTTTGTGTCCGGTGGCAGGGTGATGTTCAAATGAGGGGGCTTGTGTCGTCGTCGTACCTCGTCAGATGTCGTTCGTCTTTTGTTTGTTGGCTCTGTTTGTCGGGCGTCCTTGTCGCCGTCGTTGTCGTTGTTGTTGTCGTCGTCGTCCTTGTCGCCGTCGTTGTCGTCGTTGCTGACGCGATCGTCGCTGCGGGCGTCGGCGCCCGCGCGGGGGGCGGGCTCGTCTGCTTTTTAAAATAAAGTCTCGGAGTGGTTTTGTTTTGTGTCTGGTGGCGTGGTGATGTTCAAATGAGGGGGCTTGCGTCGTCGTCGTCGTGCTTCGTCAAACGTCGTTCGTCCTTTTGTTGGCTCTGTTTGTCGGGCGTCCTTGTCGCCGTCGTTGCCACGGTTTCTCGATGTCCTTGTCGTCGTCGTCGTTGTCGTCGTCGCCGTCGTCGTCGTCGCCGCTTTCGGCGTCCGTGCTTGCTGACGGGCGCGTCTGTTTTAAAATAAAGTTTCGGCGTGGTTTTGGCAGTCAAGGTGAGTTATGGGAGATGCTCACATTAGGGCGCCTCGCATTGGCGTCGTCGCGGCAAAAGTACGTCGGCTTGCGAAGTCCAGGAGTGGTTTTGCAAGTGTTTTGGTGTGTGGTTACGTGAATGGATGATATGAGGACGCGAATGTGGGAGCGGCGTTGGGATAGAGGGGGGTGGAGGACCAGAAATATAGCGAGGTGGTGACGAGGAACTGGAGGAGTGGGAGGCGGAGAAGGAAAAGGAGGGGGGGAGGCGGCGTCGGCGTCGGAGAGGGGGAGGAAGAGGAGGAGGAGGAAGGGGAGGAGGATGACGACGAGCTCGGGGAGCAGGATCGCGGAGGAGAGGACGACGAGGATGGGGCCGAGTGGGAAACAATACAACGGCGAATATATACACGGCCTCCATCGCGAAAAGTTGGCGGCTTCAAATTTGCATGTTCGTCGGCGTTTTAATTGGCGGGCGGGCGCGCCTGCCCTAAAATTGATATTTTGAATGGTTTGGGCTCCCAACTGGAGGCATGGTGATGTCAGAATTTGGTCGGGTTGTGTCGGGTATGTCGTCGATGGTCGTTTGCCCTCTTTTGGTCTCGAGTCGTTGGTTGTGGTCATTGCCGTTGTCTGCGTTGTCTGTGTTGTCGTCTGTGTTGTTGTTGTTGTTGCTTGTTGCTGGTGTTGTGGCCGTCGTCCTTGTCGTCGTCGTTTCTGTCGTTGTCGGCGCCCTACTCGCAGGCGGGCGCGTTCACTATGGATTTGGAATCCTGGATTGTTTCTGGTAATGGACCCGAGGCACGATGGTGTGAACGAATTGGGGCGGCTTGCGTCGTTGTCGTCGTCGTCGTCGATGGTCGTTTGTTTTCCGTGGGGCGCGACCCGTCGGTTGTCGACGTTGCGTTTGTTGTTGTGGTTGTCGGTTGTTCGCGTTGTCTTATTCGTCGTCGACGTCGCCACCCCCATCGACGCGTCGTCAGCTGTATTCGCGGACGGGCGCGTCTGCCCTAAAATTGACAGATCGGAGTGGTTTTGATTGTCAGCCCGAGGCACGGTGATGGCAAAATTCGGTCGGATTGCGCCGGGGTTGTCGTCGATGTTCGTGTGCCTCATTTTGGTCGCCAGTTGTCGGTTGTTCTTGTCGATTGCATTGTCGTCGTTGTCGTCGTTGTTGTTGTTGTTGTTGTTGTTGTTGTAGTTTCAGTCCATGTCGTCGTCGGCGTCACTGTCGTTGTCGGCGCTCTACTGACTCGTACTCGCGGACGGGCGCGTTCACCGTGGATGCGAAATCGCGGATTGGCTTCGGTAATGAATTTGAGGCGCGAGGGTTGGAGCAAATTGGGGCGGCTTGAGTCATCGTTGTCGTCGTCGGGGATGCTGTTTGTTATTCGGGGGGTCGCGTGCCGTCGGTTGCCGTCGGTGCTTTCGTTGTTGTCGTTGTCGTTTGTTCGCGCTGTCCTCGTCGTCGTCGACGTCGCCGTCGCCGTCGTCGCGTCATCGTTTTTTTTTTCTTGCGGACATGCGCGTCTGCCCTAAACTTGAAATCTCAGCGCGGCTTTGGTTTTCAACCCGAGGCGTGGGGGTGACAATAGGGCAGCTTTTCTTGTCGTTGGTGTGCGTGGTCGTTCGGTTCCTGTTGGTCGCCAGTCGTCGGGCGTCCTTGTCGCCGTCGTTGTCGTTGTTGTTGTCGTCGTCGTCCTTGTCGCCGTCGTTGTCGTCGTTGCTGACGCGATCGTCGCTGCGGGCGTCGGCGCCCGCGCGGGGGGGCGGGCTCGTCTGCTTTTTAAAATAAAGTCTCGGAGTGGTTTTGTTTTGTGTCTGGTGGCGTGGTGATGTTCAAATGAGGGGGCTTGCGTCGTCGTCGTCGTGCTTCGTCAAACGTCGTTCGTCCTTTTGTTGGCTCTGTTTGTCGGGCGTCCTTGTCGCCGTCGTTGCCACGGTTTCTCGATGTCCTTGTCGTCGTCGTCTTCGTCCTCGTCGCCGTCGTCGTCGTCGTCGTCGCCGCGTTCGGCGTCCGTGCTTGCTGACGGGCGCGTCTGTTTTAAAATGAAGTTTCGGCGTGGTTTTGGCAGTCAAGGTGAGCTATGGGAGAGGTTCGCAGTAGGGCGCCTCGCAGTGTCGTCGTCGCGGCGAAAGTACGTCGGCTTGCGAAGTCCATGAGTGGTTTTGCAAGTGCTTTGGCGCGTGGCCTCGTGAATGGATGTGAGGGGGGCGCGAAAGTGGGAGCGGCGTTGGGACAGAGGGGGTTGGAGGAAGAGAAAGGTGGCGAGGTGGCGACGGGGAACTGGATGGGAGGCGGAGAAAGAAAAGGAGGGGGGGAGGCGGCGTCGGCGTTTGAGAAGGAAGAGGAAACGGAGGAAGAGGGGGAGGAGGAGGACGACGAGCTCGTGGAGCAGGATCGCGGAGGAGAGGACGACGAGGATGGGCCGAGTGGGAAACAATGCCACGGCGAATACATAAATGGCCTCCATCGCGAAGGATCGGCGGTCTCAAGCTACGTTTTGATTGGCGGGCGGGCGCGCCTGCCCTAAAATTGAAATCTCGAGTGGTTTTGGCTTCCAGCTAGAGGCGTGGCGATGGCAAAATTAGGTCGGATTGCGTCGGGGTTGTCGTCGATGGTCGTTTGCCCTCTTTTGGTTTTGAGTCGTTGGTTGGTGTTGTTGCTGTTGTCTGCGTTGTCTGTGTTGCGGTTGTTGTTTTTGTTTGTTCTTGGTGTTGTAGCCGTCGTTCTTGTCGTCGTCTCTGTCCCTGTCGGCGCCCTACTCGCGGACGGGCGCGTTCGCTTTGGATTTGAAATCATGGGCTGTTTTTCGTAATGGACCCGGAGCGCGATGGTGTGAACGAATTGGGGCGGCTTGCGTCGTTGTCGTCGCCGTCGTCGTCGATGGTCGTGTTTTTTGCCGTGGGGCGCGACCCGTCGGTTGTCGACGTTGCGTTTGTTGTTGTGGTTGTCGGTTGTTCGCGTCGTCTTATTCGTCGCCGACGTCGCCACCCCCATCGACGCGTCGTCAGCTGTATTCGCGGACGGGCGCATCTGCCTTACAAATTGAAACATCGAAGCGGTTTTGGTGTCAGCCCGAGGCACGGTGATGGCAAAATTAGGTCGGATTGCACCGGGGTTGTCGTCGATGTTCGTTTGCTTTCTCTTGGTCGCCAGTCGTCGGTTATCCTCGTTGTCGTCGTTGTCGTTGTTTTTGCTGTAGCTTCCGTCCTTGTCGTCGTCGTCGTCGTCGCTGTCGTTGTCGGCGCTCCACTCGCGGGCGGGCTCGTTCGCCGCGGATGTGAAATCATGGATTGGCTTTGGTAATGAACTCGAGGCGCGAGGTTTGGACCTCTTTGGGGCGGCTTGCGACTTGCGTCGTCGTCGTCGTCGTCGTCGTCGTCGGGGGTGTTGTTTGTTATTCGGAGGTCGCGTGCCGTCGGTTGCCGTCGGCGCTTTCGTTGTTGTCGTTGTCGTTTGTTCGCGCTGTCCTCGTCGTCGTCGACGTCTCCGTCGCCGTCGTCGCGTCGTCGGCTGCGTTCGCAGACGGTCGCGTCTGCCCTGAAATTGAAATCTCAGCGCGGCTTTGGTTTTCAACCCAAGGCATGTGGATGGTCAGCGCGCGTGGTTTCGAAAGTGTTTTGTTGCGTGGTCGCGTGAATGGGTGCGAGGAGGTGGGCCGACGACCGAGGTGGAGGTGGGGGAGGTTAGATTGGGATTGGGGGGGAAGAGATGAGCAAATGGTGTTTTCGTGAGGGAGTGGTGGGAGTCGCGAGCGGTGGTCGCGAAGTCTGCGCGACGTTTGCTTATCTTCGTTTTGCGCTGGTCACCTCGGGATCTGCCGCTACTCCGGATCTTAGTGCGTCTCTGCCTCGGCGTTGGGCATTTGTTCATTCGTGATGTTTGCCGTTGCGCGACTCCCTGCCGCAAGCGAGGGATGCTTTGGAAGGACAACGTGTTCGCGTAGAGATCTGACGGCGTGGTTCTTCAGTCGACGGACCCCAGTGGCGTTGGGGAAATTCTTGCCAGGACGGTGTGTAGTTCCGTTGTGTTTTCGGGTGGTGCGCGGGTTTGTCGGAAGGTTCGGACTCGAGGGGTTGAGCATTCAGGGTTCCTGGTCTTCGCTTCTCTGCTTGTTTTGGGTTTCGCCTGCCGTCGGTTCTGGGTTTGATCCTGGAGGTTCTGGTCTTCGGATCCTGCTTCCCAGTTTCGGCTGGGCCGATTCCGGGTTTCGCCCTGTTCTGGGTTTTGGGTGTCGCCTTGAAAAATTCCGGGGGTCGCGCTCTGACCGTGAGAAGGATGGGGTGGAAGAGGAGGGGGAGGGAGAAAGGAGGCAGAGGCGGATGATGACGATGATGATGATGACGTTGATCGTGATTACGATGATGATGCTGATTATGATGCTGATGATGCCGCTGCTGATGATGATGATGCCGCTGCTGATGATGATGCTGCTGCTGATGATGATGCTGCTGCTGATGATGATGGCGCCGATGATGCAGATGCTACTGCTGATGATGACGACGATGATGATGGCGATGGTGGTGATCATGATGCTGATGCTGCGGGCGGTGATGATAATGTGGATGACGATGAGTATGGGGATGGCTGGTGATGCTGGTGATGATGAGGGTGCTGGTTGTGCTGATCATTATGATGCAGACTGATGATGACGATGGTGATGCTGATGATGAAGGTGATTATGCTGTTGATGACGATGATGATGATGATGATGATGATGCTGATGATGATGATGATGATGATGATGATGCGGATGACGATGACGACGATAATGATGCTGATGATGAAACTGATTATGATCATGACGGTGATGAGGGCGAGGACGAATACCAGGATGAGGAGGATATTGAGGATGACGAGGGAGGAGGAGAGAGGAGGCAGAGGTGGATGATGATGATGATGATGATGATGCTGCTGCGGATGATGGGGATGATGCTGATGATGCTGATGCTGATGCTGATGGTGCTGATGATGATGGTGATGGTGACAATGATGATGATGATGATGATGATGATGATGATGATGATGATGATGATGATGGTGATGATGATGATGATGCTGATGCTGATGCTGATGCTGATGCTGATGCTGATGCTGATGCTGCTGATGATGCTGATGATGATGATGGTGATGATGATGATGATGATGATGATGATGATGATGATGCTGATGCTGATGCTGATGCTGATGCTGCTGCTGCTGCTGATGATGATGATGATGATGATGATGATGAGGAGGAGGAGGAGGAGGAGGAGGAGGAGGAGGAGGAGGATGGGGATGAGGACGAGGAGGAGCAGGCGGAGGAGGATGATGAGGAGGAAGAGGACGGGCGAAGACGGGGCGGAGGGTGTGCGGAAAAACTAATTTGTACCGTCTCGCGCCGTCCCCGCCCTCTTGCCCCAGGACCTCGGCGCGGTCGCCGCAGACCCTGTGGAGGCGCTCTTTTCTTGGGGTGGCGAAAGCTCAGCTCGGCGGCGCCCCCAGGGGGAAGTGTGTGTGGGCGATCCCTTTCAGAATGCTCGGAAAGTCTCGGGCTCTTGGAGAAGTTTTTTAAGCCCCCGAATGCGCAGGAAGCTTCTCGGAAGGGGGGGGCTTCTGAGGAACCCCTCCGCTTTTTGAGAAGGCCTGCTCCTTCCGGCTTCCCCCCCAGGCGCGTCGCCGATCAATGGCTGGGCTGGAAGATGCACTGGGTACAGCCTTGCTGTCTTGCTGCTGCTGCACGATGGTTCGGCGCGGTCAGCTGGGCCGAGATAAGAATCTGCACCAACTTGCGAATCCCACCATTGCGGGTCAAATCGTCGCTGGGGTATCGGATGCCACCCGCTGGCGTTCACTTGGTTGCAGATATCCTTGAAACGCCGAGCTCCAGTTTTTTCTTCAGACATCTGACTTGCAGAGGTATTGTTCACACGTGGTCTCCCAAGAGAGAGGAATATCGGGTGTTGCCAAGAGGGTGTGCCCAATTCGACGCCGATGCATCCCTCGGCTGTTTCCATCACTTCTTAGATTCAAGTTGCCGCTAACAAAATACCAAGAGTGTCCGTGGCCCAGGGTGTCCCCAGGTTTTCCCGGGAAGGTCAGGTGGCCCCCAGATTTTTTTTCCACGCGGCCCGGAGCCCCACGGGGCGCCGAAGCAGCGGGAAACGCCAGGAACGCCTTGGGCTTGGTTTGGATCACTTCAGGCAGCACCCCGATGGAGAGGGTGGCGGGAGGGAGCGGGGGGGTAGCGGGAGTCGGTTGGTTCGGCGGAGCCGGAAGGTTGGAAAAAGAGAAGAGTAGCGGAAGGCGCCGCGCCATGTATTCTCCCCTTCTTCTTTGTCTTCCTTTTTCATAACTTCTCATACCTCTTCTTTTCTCCTCTTCCTCCTCCTCTTCCACCCCCGACGACGGCGGCGACTACGAAGATGTGGTGGGTGCGGAGCAGCCAGTTGTACCTTGGAGCCGCCAGGCGCTCAGGCAAGCCTTTGTGCGCACCGAGGCCCCCCTCCCCGCCCGCCGCGGGGCGCGGGATTGTTGGGGCGCCGCCGCGGGGCCCGCGATGGCGTCGACGGCGGCGAGGGCGGTGACGGCGACGGCGGTGGCGGCGAAGGCGATGACGGCGGCGCCGTTGCCGTCGCCGTTGCGAGAGCGAGACCGTGGCGTCTTTCACATAATCACATGCGTTGCAATACATATATACATATGCTTGCATGCATGCATGTATGTATGTATGCATATCTGCAAGTATGCTTGCATGTCTGTGTGTATACATGTCTGCATGCATGCATGTATGTCTGTCTGTCTGTCTGTCTGTTTGTTTGTATGTATGTATGTATGTATATCTGTATATATATAAAAAAATATGCGCTGTAATGCATTATAGTGCGATTCACAGTGCTGCACTGCAAATGAATGCAATGTCATGTAATGGATCTTAATGTATTGTGAGGTAATATGTTGCGCTGTATTACAGTGCAGTGTGTTGAATTGGATCATACCGTAGTGTAATGCGTTATTATGTGATGTGATGTAGTGTAGTATAATGTAATGTAATGCAGTGCAGTGCAATGCAATGTAATGCAATGTGATGTAATGCCATGTGCTCTAATGCAATGTGGTGTGTTATAATGTATGTAGCATTTGTATCATATGTGATGTATGAATTTTGTCGTGTTTGCATGCAGTGCATGTGTGTGTCCATATCTGTCTGTATGCATGCATACATGCATGCATGTATGTAGGTATGTATGCGTGCATGTATACATGTACACACATGTATGTGTGCATGCATGCATGCATGCATGCATGCATGCATGCATGTATGTATGTATGTATGTATGTATGTATGTGTGCATGTATGCGTGTGCACACATTAAAATGTCTCCAGACATGTATATAGGCACGTGTGCATCTACGAATTGATTAGTTCATTTTCCTTACAATGCGTAGATGTAAATATCGGAGGTGAGGGGATGAGGTCTCAGTTCAAAGGAGAGCCCCCCGCCAGGAAATCGGTTCTGGTTTTGTGTTTTGCGTGCGGGCGAGGCAGAGCTGCGTGCGCGGGCGGGAGGAATGAACCCTCCTCTGACTAGGGCGTCGCCGGGACAGAAGACCGCCACCCCTGGATTGTCCAGCGATGGCCGGGGGGGTCCCGCGGGTGTCCCGCCGGGTGCCCCGTCGGTGTCCCGTCGGTGTTCCGTCTGTGTCCCGTCGAAGTCCCGTCGGTGTCCCATCGGTGTCCCGTCGGTGCCCCGTCCGTTTCCCATAGTGAGATCGATAGTGAGACCGATCGCGAGATGGATAGTGAGATTCATAGTGAGATCAATGGTGAGATCGATAGTGAGACCGATAGTGAGATCGATCGTCAGATCGAGAGTGATGTCGATAGTGAGATCGATTGTGAGATCGATAGCGAGATCGATAGTGATATCGATAGCGAGATCGATTATGAGACCGATTGTGCGACATATAGAGACATCGATAGTGAGAGGGATAATGAAATCGATTGTGAGATCTCTCGTGCTATTCAGAGAGATATCGATCGTGAGATCAATAGTAAGATCGATCGTAAGGTCGATCGTGAGATTTATAGCGAGATCGATAGCGAGATCGATAGTGCGATCGATCGTGAGATTGATAGTATGATCGATAGTGAGGGTTAGTGAGATCGATCGTGAGATGGAAATGTGAAATTGATAGTCATAGCTATTGAGTGAGATCTATAGTGAGATCGAGATCGATAGTGATATGGATATTGAGAGCGATGGTGAGATCGATAGTGCGATCGATAGTGAGATCGACCGTGAGATCGAATGTGTGAATCGTTGGTCCCTCCCCCCCGAACCTCCTTATTACCGAAGGGTGGTCGTATCGGCATATATCCGTGAAGAGAGAGAGAGAGAGAGAGAGCTAGAGAAAGACAGAGAGAGAGAGAGAGAGAGAAAGAGAGAGAGAGAGATATAGAGAGAGGGAGTGATAATGAGATGATGCATGAGTAGCACGTAAGCAAGACGATGGAGAAGCGGCAAATTATGATGAGGGTGGATAATGCCGATGATAAGGATACTACTGATAATCATGATGCTGCTGCTGATGATGATGCCGATGACGATGCTAATAGTGATGCTAATAGTGATGCTGATGATGATGACGACGACGACGATTCTGCTGATGATCATGATGATGATGAGGAGGAGGCGGAGGAGGAGGATGAGGAGTAGGATGGAAGGGTAATAAGGACGCATGGGGAAGAGGAGCAGAAGGGAGAATAATGAGGAAGAGGGGGAGGAGGAGGAACATGAGAATTGATCGGGGAAGGATTGAGCAGGAGTTAGACAAAAGAGGGGGAAGATGGGGAGGAGCGATATGAGAGGAGGAAGAGAAACGATATGAGGGGCGAATGAGTGGTGAAGGGCTTGCGGGCTTGCGGGCTTCCCGACATAGTCGTTTGAGTTAAGGACGCTCGTGGTTGTGCCGCTCAGTGTTGCAAGAAGCATAGGCCATGGTAGTTGCAATCGCTGGGCTAACGCTGGAGCCTGCGGATCACTCGGATACCGTAGATGAGCCCCTCCAACCCACGAACATGTATATTGTTCACTTCTTAGCACCAAGCGAGAACAGCAGTCTGGAATAAAACCCCCAATCCACTACGCAGAACAAAGCGTGTGAGTAACGCCACCGCGAAGTCGAGGTGATACACCGACGCTATCACCCAGCTGCGCCGTCATGCAACTCACATAATTGAAACCACGGAGTAGACCGGGTACCACCGTTGCACTAAGCACGATGATCTGGAAAACTGTGAATCAATTTGCGAAAGCACACATTACCACAGTGCTGTAGCATAGCACGCATGATCCAATCTCATTGGAACAAATATCCACTGATGCACGGCTCAGAAAGACGGACGCTTGGCACGTCCCCATTCAAGCAGAAAGTGAAAAGCGGAGCACAAAGGCCACCACCAAAGGCACTGCTCAGAATACGGACGACCGGCACGTCCCCATCCCGCGAACCAAGAAAGCACCATGCAGTGACAGCAACAATATATCAAAGACTGCAGCCACTGTTCTTTGCCACCGCTGCCCCATTACAGCACTGAAACTGAGCACGCACCGAGGGGCCGCGTCTTGCTCCCACCTGCCTGCCTGCTGCCACCAAACTTTCTGCTCGCACGCACTGATCCCAGCATTGTAGCTGATACAGTCGGCTCCACGCCTACCCATCTGGCTCTGCAGCGAGAACCCGCTGCCTCTGATTGCCCTTCTCGCACGTGCTGGAGAAAGCGTTGTACCTGATGACGATCGGCACTAACTTCGGCTCCCAAATTCCGTTCATCCGCGTCAGAGCACCCCAATTTTTGCACACCATACGCGCATGCGCCGAGTCCAATACTGTCGGAGAGGATGACAGTATCCGATGCTCAACGAATGCGCAGCATCAACAGGAGACAAGAGCAAATATTGCAATGCATAACTCATTCTGGCAAACCTGACGTATTTTCATTTCGATCTAGCCAGCCCGATCGACTGCGCACCAGGCCCTGGTGACGAGTCGCTCCTCCGCGGTGAGAGGGGGAGCTTCGGCAGCGGTGTCAGCAGCGCCCATGCCACTGCTGGCGGGCACGCATTTGCCACCTTTACCGCCGCCACTTTTGCCGCCTCCACTGCGGTCACCAAAGAGCTTGACTTACTTGCCCGGGGACCGCGAAGAGGAAGACAATGCGGAGTCGTTCTTGAGTGCGCCACAATGCTTGCAGACGTAGTATCGACCTTCGTTCTTTCTGCACCCACGCCGTCAGATTGTCCAGCGCTGCGAGCGGCTGCCTGCAGGGGCGCCGGCAGCGCCGCCGTCGCGAGCGGCGCCCTGAAGGCCAGGTGCGAGAGGGGGCCAGACCTTCGAATCATCCCGCTTGGGCGGTCGCCCTGCACCGAGAAGGCCCCCTCCTCCATCTTGATGAGACGGCTGAAACCAACTGCGATGCCATGGCGCCCATGAGACACGAACTTTCCCGCAATCGCCTCTGCCCACCATGGCGCTGCGAGAGTCGCGGTCAGAACAGGGCTCCAGCAAGAACTCACGCCTGAAAGCGTGCGGGTTGAGCCCGCTAACTGAATGCAGAAGAAACCAAAGCCAATGAGGCACGCAACAGCTGTGCACCGTTCTGAAGATGAGCTGTTGCAAGCGCATGCTGAACGCCTGGGCCAGAACGTCGAGGAGGAGGAAGAAGAGGAGGCGGAGGAGGATGAGGAGGAAGAGGAGGAGGAGGAGGAAAAGGAGGAGGAGGAGGAGCAATACATCATAATAACAACGATACTAAGACGACAAATGGTAATAACTACTAATACAAAGAAGGCGAGTAAGACGACGAATAATATTGATGTGACAAAGAAGACGAACGAAGCAGACTATGCTCACGAATAGTAATAATAGTTGCAACAAGAAGAATAATAAGAGGTCGGAGAAGACAAACACGACAACTTTTATGAACACTAGCACTTATAATGCTGAGCATAATAATACTACGGGTGATACGCAACTGCTAATATTAACAACATGAAAACGACTAATACTATTCACAGTAAACAAGGCTTAGCATAAGAATGATGCAATCCTCATTAATAAGGATGATACTCGTAGTAATAAATAATACTTTGGTTATCTGTAATCAGAACAATACTACTACTAATATTCATAGCAATAAGAATACTGAATATACTACGGAAGCTAATGCGAGCAATAATAACATCAGCACAACGGCTAGGAGTAACGCCACCACAAATAATCAGACGACGGAGAAGAGTTATACTACTGTTATTATTAATAAGAATAGCAAAATAATACGAATATTATTGATATCAAAAAGAAGAACAAGGAGGAGGAGCAGGAGGAGGAACAGGACAACGAGGCGGATAGACACATGGGCACAATGATGCGACCGCGCCGCAGGAACAGTGGCTAAAGGCCGCCGCGAAGGACGCGCCGAAGGGGGGTATGGGGAAAGGAGGGACGGCGTGAGAGGCAAAAGGGGAGTGGGAGGGGGGGTGGAGCGGGGAAGGGGTAGAAAGGAAGTGGGTGATGGCGGGGGCAACTGTGGGAGGAGGGGTGAGAGAGGGGGATGGGATGGGGGGGGCGAGGGGAAGGGGGGGAGGAGTGGGGATAGGGTCAAGTTAACCAATTCGAACGAGCCAGAGGGCTCCGTCCATTCCCGCCCGCCCTCCCACAACATAAGAAGCAAGTGCGTCGCGTCCGACGCCTGTCGGTCATCTTATACCGTGGGCGGCTAGACGTTCAGCGTGCGACGTGAGCCGCGTCCTACCCCTGCCGCGTAGTGAGCAACGTCGACGAGAAACAAGACCCCGCGCGATGTACGCCGCGCCCCGCTCCTGCCTCTCATGTTGCATCGTCGGCGACAACATGTCCAGCGCGCGGAGTGCGTCGCGTCTCATTCCAGC
>CAUYUJ010015972.1:118481-250981 GCA_963575745.1 Prorocentrum cordatum
GAGGAGGAGGTGGTGGTGGTGGTGGAGGAGGAAGAGGAGGAGGAGGAGGAGAAGCCCGCAGGAACACGAGGCGCTATGGGTTCCTAGACAGCGAAGCGTGCCCCCATACTGACTTGCTTATACATCCTCATGATATGCTGTTTGGGGTCTTCGCTGTTTAGGTTCACCCTTCCTCTAGCAAGGGTGTACAGTGCGCTGGATCAGGCTCAGTATCTGCCCCACCGTAGGACATATTTCCGCTATGGGGGAGGGCGAGGTGGAGTGGGCGGGTGGGAGGGAGACCCCTTCCCGCTTCTGAGTGGCCCTGTTTCCGATCACACTTTCGGCCAGGCTTCCGAGAGGCATCCATAGCCTCTGTCTTCCTTTCTTTTTCATTCTCTCAGGAGATTTGTTCCGATCCAATCTGGTCCGAGGAGGAGCAGGAAGAGGAGGAGGAGGAGAAGCATGCGGACACGGTGTTGGCGGACGGAGGAGGCGGAGGAGGAACAAGATGATGATGCTGATGACGATGACGATTCTGATGATGATGACGATGGTGATGATGCTAATGCTGATCATGCTGCTGATGATGCTGATGAGAATGATGAGGATGATGATGAGGCTGGTGATGATGACGATGATAGTGATGATGGCTATGATGATTATCATGTGTTGATGATGATGCCGATGATGATGCTGCTGGTGAGGATCATGATGATGATGATGATGCTGATGATGATGATGATGATGATGATTATTATTTTATGTTGCTGCCGCTGATTATTATGATGGTGACGATGATGTCGGTGCTGCTGCTGATGATGCTGCTGTTGCTGCTCATGCTGATGATGCTGACGATGATGACGATGCTGATGATGATAATGATGATGATGATGATGATGATGATGATGATGCTGCTGATACTGATTATGATGATGACGCTGTTGACGATGGTGATGCTGATGCTGTTGATTCTGATGATGATGACGAGGATGCTGACGATGATGGTGACGATGATGATGCTGATGCTGATGGTGATGATGATGATGATGATGGTGATGATGCTGCGGCTGAGGATTTCGATCATGATGACGATTCTGATGGTGATTGGCTGCTACTGATGATGCTGATGATGCGGATGATGATGAGGATGATGATGATGATGATGATGTCGATGATGATGGTGATGATGCTGATGATGTTGCTGATGCTGGTGATGATGACGATGCTGATGCGTTCGCTGATGATGATGGGGATGCTGCTGGTGTTGATGATGCTGCTGCTGTTGATGATGATCATGATGATGATGATGATTATGATGATGATGGCGATGCTGGTGATGATGATGGTGCTGCTGCTGCTGATTTCGAGGGTGATGCTGACGATGATGATGATGATGATGCTGCTGCTGCTGATGATGACGATCATGATGACGATTCTGATGGTGATTGGCTGCTACTGATGATGCTGATGATGATGAGGCTGATGCTGATGCTGATGTGTATGATCATGATACTGGTGATGATGATGATGATGATGATGATGATGATGATGATGATGATGTCGATGATGATGATGATGATGATGATGATGATGATGAGGGTGATGCTAATGATGATGATAATGCTGATGCTGATGCTGATGATGCTGATGATGATGATGCTGATGGTGCTGCTGATGATGTATACGATGCTTCTGATGATGGAGCCGCTGCTGCTGGTTCCGAGGGTGATGCTGGTGATCATGATGATGTTGTTGCTGGCGGTGAAAATGATGATGATGAGGATGATGATTCTTCTGCTGATGATGATGCTGACGATGATCATGATGCTGATGATGGTGATGGTGCTGATGATGCCGCTGATGATGATGATGATGCTGCTGCTGGTGCTGATGATGATGCTGGTGATGATGATGGTGATGATCGTGATTGTTATGATGATGATGATGATGATGATGATGATGATGATGATGATGATGATGATGATGATGATGATGATGATGATGATGATGACGATGATGATGATGAGGATGCGGATGATGGTCAAGGTGGCGGTGGTTGTGGCGGTGGTTGTGGTTGCAGTGATGTTGATGGCGATGCTGATGATGATGGTGATGATGATGAGGCTGATGATGATGATGTTGATGATAATGATGATGATGATGATGATGATGATGATGATGATGATGATGATGATGATGATGATGACGAGGATGAGGATGATGAGGATGATGAGGATGATGAGGATGATGATATGATGACGCTGATGGGGATGATGAATCTGCGGAGGAGGACGAGGAGGACGAGAACGAGGCGGAGGAGGACAAGGACGAGGAGGAGGAGGACAATGAGGAGGAGCAGGAGGAGGCGGAGGAGGAGGATGATGAGGAGGATGAGGATGGGGGAAGAGGATGAGGAGGCGAAGGGGGTTGTGGCAGAGGAGGCGGAGGAAGTTGATTATGTTGATAATGATGACGATGCTGACGAAGATGATGATGCTGATGCTGAAGCTGATGCTGATGCTGATGCTGATGCTCAGGGTAATGATGATGATGCTGATGCTAATGCTGATGCTGCTGCTGTTGATGATGCTGATCTGATGAGGATGATGATGATGATGATGAGGATGATGAGGGTCATGACGATGCTGCTGAAAATGATGATGTTGACGATGATGATGGTGATGATGCTGCTGCTGATGATGATGTTGATGATTTTCATGATGATGCTGATGATGCTGATGATGATGATGATGGTGCTGATGGTGATGCTGATTATGCTGGTGATGATGATGCTGATGATACTGATGCTGATGACGCTGATGATTACGATAATAATGACGATGCTGATGCTGCTGATGATGCTTATGCTGATGTGGATGATGACGATGACGACGACGACGGCGGCGACGGTGATGATGCTGCTGATGATGCTGCTGCTGATAATGATGATGATGCTCATGATGATTGTGATGATGATGATGCTGATGATGCTGATGATGATGATGCTGATGACGATGACGCTGCTGCTGCTGTTGATGCTGATGCTGCTGATGATGATGATGATGATGATGATGATTGCGGTGGCGGTGGTGGTGGTGGTTGGGGTTATGGTGGTGGTTGTGTGGATGAGTATGATGATGATGATGATGATGATGCTGAAGATGATGGTGATGATGCTGATCATGGTGATGCTGATCATGGTGATGCGGATGATGATGATGCTGATGATGATGATGATGATGCCGATGAGGCTGATGATGATGATAATGATGTTGATGATGATGCGGATGATGAAGATGATGATCCTGACGATGATTCTGACGATAATGCTGCTGCTGTTGTTGATGATGATGATGCTGATGCCGATGCTGATGCTTATGATGATGATGATGGTGATGATCGTGATTGTGATGATGATGATGAGGATGATGAGAATGAGGATGAGGATGAGGATGATGACGATGATGATGATGATGATGATGATGATGATGGTGGTGGTGGTGGTGATGATGATGATGATGATGATGATGATGATGATGATGATGATGATGATGATGATGCGGATGAGAGGACGCGGCAGACGTGGAGGACGAGTATGATGACGATGTCGAGGTCGAGGACGGGGAGGAGGGAGTGGAGGAGGGAGGGAGCGGGAGCATGTGAAGGGCGGAGGGAGGATATGTTTTTTTCGCAAAGGGCGGATGCATTACAATTAGTTGTGTACTTTTCAGTTGCTGTGAAGATTGCTTACATGCCCGGCAACGTATTGTCTTACACAGTTCTGGCATGTTGATCGCCAGTAGGTTGTCTAAACATTGGGTTTCAAAGCTTGCGCCCCGCCGGCAACACATCGAGCATGGACTCGATAGCGTGTGCCGAACGAGCGCACTGACGAATTGGAGTGGTTGCACATTGGGATCAAAGTTGTTGCAGATACTGCATCTCCTGTCCATTCAGCGCTGCTGTAGACCCAGTAGGTAAGGATAGGATGGTTTCCAGCCCTCCTCAGCTGCCGGGGCACGGACGCGGTGCCAGGGACAAATTCCCGCCACTGCTCAGGAGAACAGTCTCCCAGCAAAGCGTGGCCCTCTGTCACGCTTGAGCCATTAAACCCCAGGGCGATGGAATTGCACGCTCTTGTGAGGCGCAGCTGGAGGCTGGGAGAGAGCAGCTGGACAAGGTTTCGGCGGCGCCTAATTTACCTTCCTTCTTGTCCTCCCTCCTCTCGGCCTTCTTCTTCTTCTTCTTAGGCGCCGCCTTAGCCTTCTGTCTTGACTTTTTGTCCCTCTCTGTTCTTTGAATGGACTTGTGGACTTGTGGACTTGTGCATGCCACCCGAGGGAGGAGATGTGCGGGGGCGAGGGGGGGCGGGAAGGGCGCACGAGGTTCTTCGCGTGTCTTGGGTGAGGTCTTTTTTGGGTGGTGCCCCATCGGGGCAACATCCAGGCGCTTGCGGGCTCTCTGTCTTTTTTCTCCGTGTCCTGCGGCTTCCGCCCGATTTGACCGTGAGGCTGCTGCGCAACTCGCCGCCCATTGATGACGATGATGATGATGATGATGATGATGATGATGATGATGATGATGATGATGATGATGCTGTCGATGATGATGCGAATGATGATGATGATGTTTATGACGATAATGACAGTGCTCATGATGCTGATAAAGATGATGGCGATGATGATGATGATGATGATGATGATGATGATGATGATGATGATGATGATGACGCTGCTGTTGTTGATGATGATGTTGATGCTCATGCTGCTGATGATGATGATGATGATGATGACGATGCTGACGATGCTGCTGATGATGCTGATGAGGATTATGTGGAGAGATGCTGATGATGTTGATGATGATGCTCATGCTGCTGATGACGCTGCTGCTGATGATGATGATGATGCCAATACTGATCATGATGATGCTGATGATTATGATGATAATGATGATGATGATGATGATGATTCTGATAATCATGCTCATGATGGTGACGATGCTGGTCATGATGATGCTGATGGTTATTATGATGATGACGACGATGGTGATGGTGCTGGTGATGATGATGATTCTTCTGCTGATGATGATGAGGATGCTGATGATGATGCTGATGATGCTGGTGATGATGATTCTGCTGCTGGTAATGATGCTGATGATGGTGAGTGATGATGATACTGATGCGGATGTTGGTGATGATGATGCCGGTGCTGCTGATGCTGCTGATGCTGATTAAGATGATGATGCTACTGATGATTCTGATGATGATGATGATGATGATGACGATGCTGCTGATGATGATGCTGATGCTGATACTGCTGATGATGCTGCTGCTTATGATGATGATGATGATGATGATGATGATGATGGTGATGCTGATGATGATGATGATGATGATGATGATGATGATCGTGGTGGTGATGCTGATGATGATGATGATGGTGGTGGTGATGATGCTGCTGATGGTGATGATGATGCCTATGCTGACGCTGATGATGTTGATGATGTTGATGATGAGTATGCTGATGGTGCTGACGATGCTTCAGACGATGATGATGACGATGATGATGATGACGATGCTGATGATGATGAGGATGATGGTGCTGACGTTGATGATGATGATGCTGATGCTCAGGATGAGGATGATGATGAGGCTGATGATGATGATGGTGCTGCTGATGATGCTGATGATGATGATGATGATGATGATGATGATGCCGGCGGTGATGTTGGTGGTGGCTGCGATGTTGTTGATGATGTTGCTGATGTTGATGCTGATGCTGCTGATGATGACGATACTGATGATGATGCTGATGATGATGTCGATGCTCATGATGATGGGGGTTGTGGTGATGGTGTTGGCGTCACTGATGATGAGGCCGATGATGCTGCTGATGCTGATGCTGAGGATGATGATGCTGATGATGACGATGATGATGTTGATGATGCTGCTGCTGATGATGCTGCTGCTGCTGATTATGCTGCTGAATCAGGCTGCTGATGATGCTGTTGATGATGATGGCGATTAATCTGATGATCATGATTCTGCTGATGCTGCTGGTGTTGCTGCCGCTGGTGATGATGGTGGGGGTGGTGGTGATGATGATGATGATCTTGATGCTGGTAGTGGTGAGGAGGAGGAGGAGGAGGAGGAATAACGAAGAGGAGGAGGAGGAGCATCAGCAGGGAGCATGGGGAGGAACGGACGCAGCAGCACCCGACCCAATCCTTACGGTAGGTTTCTGTCGCGGGCCGTTCTGGTGATGGCCTCCCGCGGCCCGCGAGCGGCCGCCGTGCTCTGTTCGCGGCGCCCTGGGGGGGCGTCGCTGGCCCGTCCAGCGCCGCTCAAAGCCAGTTCCTCGGACCCCTCCGCCTCGACACGTCTTTCGAGCCGTGGCCACGAGTGACCCCCCCCCATGCGCGCACCTCTGCGCGCAGCGGGGCGCGCGCAACCGAGCGTCGGCCTCCCGTCTCCTGACTCGCCTGAGCCAAAATGGCTACGGACGGCCACGACGGTGACGGCGACGGCGACGGCGACGACCGCGGCGGCGCCGCCGGCGGCGAAAGCGGCTGCCGCGACTACGACGATGACATCTGTAGCGGCGGCGACCGCGACGACGGCGGTGGCGGCGACGGCGCTCCGACGCGGCGAGGATGAGCTCTTCGATGGCACTACCGCGGCCGTGGCCTTGCTCGACAGGCAGCGAGGCCCTCTGGGTCTTCCCCCGCCGCGGTGGAGCCCCCCCGCCGCTCGCTCATGGGGCACGCGCGCAGGTGAGGAGGGGAGGGAGGGAGGGACGACTGACGAGGGAGCGAGGAGCGAGGAGCGCGGAACGCGGGCGAGGAGCGAGGAGCGAGGAGCGAGGAGCGAGGAGCGAGGCGCGAGAAGGAGGAATGAGGAGGAGAATGAGGAGGAGCGAGGAGGAGGAGGAGGAGGAGGAGGAGGAGGAGGAGGAGGAGGAGGAGGAGGAGGAGTGAGGATGAGGAGGATGAGGAACAGCGAGGAGGAGAATGAGCGAGGGAAAGGAACAAGGAACGAGGAGCGAAGAGGAGGAGCGAGGATGAGGCGCGATGCTGATTATGATGGTGACGATGGCGATGATGATGATGATGATGATGATGATGATGATGATGATGATGATGATGATGATGATGATGCTGATGATGATGATGATGATGATGATGATAATGCCGATGATGATGCTGATGATGCTGATGATGATGCTGATGAGGCTGATAATGAGGCTGATGATGCTGATGATGCTGCTGATAATGCTGCCGATGTCGATGATGCTGCTGATGATGCTGATGCTGCTGATGATGCTGATGATGCTGATTCTGATCCTGATGATGATGCTGCTACTGATGATGCTGATGATGATGATGATGATGATGATGATGATGATGATGATGATGGTGATGTTGTTGTTGATAAGGATGCCGATGCTGCTGCTGATGATGATGCTGTTGATGATCACGAAGCCGAGTATGCTGCTGATGCTGATGCTGATTTTGCTGATGCTGATGATGCTGATGATGATGGTGATGGTGATGATGATGCTGCTGATGATGCTGATGATGCTGATGATGTTGCTGATGAAAATGATGATGATGCTGGTGATGCTGACGATGCTGATGCTGCTTCGGATGCTGCTGCTGATGCTGATGATGATCCTGATGGTGATGGTGATGCTGATGCGGCTGATGATGATGATGCGGATACGGCTGATGATGCTGATGTTGATGATGATGATGAATCTGATTATGAGGTTGATGATGCTGGTGCTGATGCTGATGCTGCTGATGCTGATGCTGATGATGCTGATGATGCCGACGACGATGATGATGAGTAGGATGATTGTGCTGATGCCGATGATGATGATGATGATGATGATGATGATGATGATGATGATGATGATGATGATGATGATGATGATGATGATGGTGATGGTGATGATGATGATGATGATGATGCTGATGATGATGGTGGTGGTGATGATGACGATGATGATGATGATGATGATGATGATGATGGTGATGATGATGGTGGTGGTGCTGACGCTGCTGTTGTTGATAATGATGATGACGCATCCATTGCTGCTGCTGGGAGGCGGAGGAGGAGGAGGGGAGGAGGAAGAAGAGGAAGAGGAGGAGGAGGATGAGGAGGAGGAGGAGGACACCTCGGGCCCAGGAGCCCGTGGCAGTGCGCCAGCCCTAGGGGGCAAGCCACGATCGAAACAATATGACTATCAACATGTTTTACATCCTACAGCGTTTTACCACTCTCGATTCCCCATCTGCATACATGTGTGCACTTATTACACTGCGATCTTCTTTCCCGCGTTTGCGTTACGAGCACCACGCAGCACGAAGAGTTCGCGACACCGGCAGCGGCACTGTGCGTCCAAGCATACCAGACGAAAAGGCGGTGCCCCACATCGACATCGACATCCAGACCTCACGCCTTCACAGCCACCACGACGCCGACCACAGCTCCCAACCGCTAATACGTATTGTCCCAGCAAGGTGTTTACTTGACCAACCTACTCAGCAGCAGATACACGAAACACGACAGCTTCTTAACCAACACCACAGTGCACAACGACCACCACACGATACGACACACAGCATGTACAACCAAATCGGCGACACATACGGACGAACACCAACACCCCAAACCAAAGGCACAGGCAAACGGAAATATCACCACCAACAGCCACACGACAAAGGCTACAATACAAAATGGCAGCTAAAGGGCCGCAAATGTTACAAGGCATCCAACTCCCAGGCGTCCAACTACAACCCAATGCATACTACACAGCAGCACAACAAAGGCAACGGATACAGCCCACACACATCTTACCAACACCAATGCAACCACAATCAAAGAAGGCCCACCACACCAAGACCCAGGACACACCAGCGACCGACTCAAATAAGCAATCGGCAGGACAACCAACAGCCACAACCCAACTTCGGCAACAACGCTGACCACGCAGCATACATCGGCCAAGGGGCCAAGAGGATCATAGACAGCGTGCTAGAGGCATTCTACGTCGACGTCCAGAACAAGGACCGCCCAAACATTCCACCACTTGAAGTACGAGCAAGGATTACACAGGAGACAGCCAGCATCAGGAATCTATCATATCACACATAGTTGCAGTGGAGAAGGCCGACCGAACAGCAAACCTCCCACGATATTAATTTGCATTTACGAAGAGGCAGCTACTCGACCATAGGCCGCTGCTTGAACAGCTACAACACATACGCCATATCATAGAGGAAGAGCAGCATGCACCAAGGTCTCCGAGGCCATGCTCACGCAGACGCAACAACGACACGACGACAAGTTACGACTCACCAAGACCTGCGCAGACACCGAGAGGGATATCATCCAGCAGCGACAGCGCACCCGAGCCCACAAGCGACCCGCAATACATCGCCAAGAGCCCGAGACATCCAACTCAACCAGTTCACACCACGAAGCCCCACTACGACCGCTCAAGCCAACAACGCCGAGCCCGCGCGCAAAGAAAGACGCCACTCGACTCGAGACGCTAGTCAGAAAGGCACTCGACGACCTAGAAGCAAGCGACAGAATCATACGATTACTAATACTTGCCCAACAGACCAGCACCGGCGACAAGCAAACACATCGCCGACTTGAGTGCGCGGGAGACACCATGCATCAACTGCAAACGGCCTGAGGCTACCTTTCAACCGACTGCCACAACGCAAGGGGACAACCATTGGCGGCGCAAAATTTTGAACAGCAGGCCATTCGCAAAGAGCAGCTTGCAATGCAACGCGCTACCATAGAGGAAGAGCAAGCGCAGCTCGCGGCAGCCCAAACGATGCAGTGGAACCACCGAATGGAAGAAGCCGCGACGCAACTGCTGCACTACCGCGCCGAACTGCAGCAAGGAAAACAAAAACCGGCCGAGGCGTTGGTCGACCATGCCGAAGCCCGCAAACGGCACGACATGATAGAGGAAGACTCCATGGCGGCTCTTGCTGAGCTTCGACTGGAGCTGCAAGCAAAACGCCAGCAGCTCGCAGCCCAACCGCTGCGCGAAACGCGCCAGCATCGAAAAGACAGCGGCCGAGCAAATATAACAACATAATACCGCATGCAACGCACCGCGCAACAGTTTTGCAACCGCTGCCACGAACGCCGAGCGGCATTAGAGCAGAGACCAGCGCCATGCATCAGCACGGCCGAGCAAAGTATTTAATTGCTTCAACGGGGCCTGCGAGAAGAGGCGACCGCGCCGCGCTGGCAAGGGCGGCGCCTGCGAAGACACCGAGAGCAACCTGCAGAACAGGAAGATCAGAAAGCACGCGCCCAAGCAATCTCAGACCAATGGTGGCAGCGCGGGAAGCAGTCGCAACGGCGCAAAGACTACGTCGCAAAGAACCCGCGATTCTGGCGCATTGCCGCGAAGAGACAGCTGCTGGGGTCATTTTCGGCAACGCGGATCCAGATCTACTTGCCGTCGACCGACGCTAGCGCAGCGCCGTCGACCAGGGGCAATCGCGCGCGCAACGAGCGCAGACGCCACATGCGCGAGCAGAGGAGGAGCTACAACGGATGCGAGACCAACTGAGTGACACCATCGGCGACGCAACTCCTGAGAGCACAATTGGAGACGACCGGCGCATCGAGCGCTGCGATGATAGCGCAAGAGACCCCGCGGACAACGCGCGCGACAACGCAACCGTCGACTCCGCTCAGCAGTCATTATGATTTTTAGTCAGCGGCTGCAGGCGAGCGCGCCAGCGGCGGGCGCAGTCAAAGCGGGGCACGCAACGACGAAGTAACCTGACCGAACGCGACGGGGCGCGGCCTCACCTAAAGCGGGGGGGTGGAGCCTCGCGCGGCACCTCAGCGGCGGGCCGACGAGCGGAGGGGGCTGGCTGTAGCTGAGTACCAGTACTACCAGGGTGCACGCATGCAGCGCGTCCGGAGCTGCAGGTAGTCGGGGAGACTGGCGACCGGCTGCGGGCCGGCGAACGGGCAGCTAACGCTGAGTCGAACTGGCACCGTGCAAGTACGCATAGCGTCGGATGCACCAGGAAGCCGGGGCGCGCGACGACCCGGGCCAGAAGCTGAAATAAATGCAAAGACGCATCCCCAGACAACAGTTCGAGAACCAGGGTGGCCCGAAGGACCGGCGGTCAAGGTCGAATTAATGCTGAGATTAGGCGAGAGCGCTGGCAGGCTGCGAAATCCCAGGGTGGCCGTAGCCGCGCGCCTCGAGGCAGCAGAACGCTCGAGCGCGGGGAGCAGCAGAGCTGCCGCGCAGCCAACATGGCGCTGGCCACCACGGGCCAGTGCGTGAAGTGGGGCCAGGATAACTAACCACGAGCCCCGAACAGGGCCTCGAGCCCGAAGTCAGCGCGCCAAAGGTGGCGACAGGCGGGCGAAGGCACCGCGGGGGAGATCCAAGCCTGAGACCGCGGAATCGACCGCGCGTGGTGGGGGCGCGAAAGCCAGAGCGAAGTCAAAGCAGTCACTATACGCGCCGACAGAACCCGCTCAAATCGCACCGACAGAACCAGCCGCGCCCAGAGCGCCAAGGACGATGCATGCGGCAACAACGCCGACTAAGTTTGCGAGCGAGCGCGACCCACTACCCCGCGCGTCAGAGCCCAGAGCCAAACTCACATGCGACATGCCACTGGAGACGCACCCAGATACTTCTACATTCCCCAGCAGCAAGAGGTATCAGCAAGACGCGACGCACCGCAGCGAACCAGGGAAGAGTATTACTCCCCACAAAGACAGGTCACCATCCACGCCGCTGCATGCGACAGACCCAGAGCCTCGCATTCACCCCTGAGAAGCTCGCCTCAGCACAGCCCGCGAGCATCACGACAACCACCAACTATGCCAGATTCCCCAGGAGCGACCAACGCCCCCACAAATTAATCACCGACTCGGCTCAGCCATTAACAAGTTCCACCAGCGCTGCTGAAAGCTGAGCGCCATGCGACCCACTATGTGGATATGATGACACTAAACAGGGACTTGTACACCCTAGCCTTGCCGCTGAAATATATTCAGCATTCGCCGCGTCCAGCAGCCGGTTCCCAAATGCGTCCCCCAATCGATTTCCGACTCGCAATTATGAATCGGACTCGCACGCGACCTCGCGTGCATAGAGCTCCGCCCAGTGACCAGAACCGTAATACGTCGCTGCTCTAGACAACTACCAACCACCAGCGGCCTAATCATCTACCCTCAGGCACATTCTGACAACTCAGCGCTGGCATTTGCAGCTTACCGCGACAATTGGCACCCGCCGAGCTACATGGGATACTACTCCGGCAGCGCCACACTGCATGCGCTCCATCATTGGTTGCGACCGACTTGACAGCGCCAGCGTAGAACTAGCAGCAATCATATGGGCTACCATATACGCGACGCAGCATCCACCTCCCATAGATCAACATATGCTCGCCGACTCAGCGAACGCAACGCAGCGACTTTCACAAGTGCAAGACTCGACCGACCCACTGACGCGACTGGCGCAGGTTATCTTCCATACTGCCAAACAGCGGCACCGCGTCGCCATCCACCGCGCCCACGGACACGACGACCACCCATGGCGTGATTTTGCAGACGCGATGGCAAATCACCATGCCGACACTCACGCACAAGGCGCCTTCAGCAACGTCGCCAGTATACCAAAACAACCAGGCGACGGCATCCAGGCGCTACTCTCAGACTATCCAAACCGAGCAGCCAGCAACAGCGACTGCTGTGCAAATCCATTGATCTCAACCAAAGGACTACACTGCGCAGCACACTTAGCACACCGCAGCGAGCCACTTACGATTGGCAACTTACAGCAGCAAACCAACGCCAGGCCCATGCGCACCGACGCAAAGGCCGACTCACGGGGAATCCATATACATTGCTACATGCAGCGCACAAAGAGCAAACGTCGATGCATTCCACGAAGAGTCTTTGTACGTCATTGACGCTACGGCGCATGACGAGAGGACAGCACCTACGAGCACAAGCACTGCTTCGCAAGACCCATCTAATGGGGCCGCAAGAATCAACGGCACGCGGCGCGCAATTACTCCAGCAAAGCAGACGCATTTTTCCCAACCGCCATTCCGTAACGCCCATCCGAACTAGCACGCAGCTTATTTGTCAGCGCCTCAATGCGTTGCGCGACTACGCCCAAGGAAGGGCTATATTCCAAATGCCAGCACTTCAGAGTGCTGCGCTCATCGCGCCGCCCCCTTGCCATCGAGCCCCACGCGCCACTCATTAGCGAGGCCATTTGTGCAGCGCGTGCCCCGCGCGTCAGTCGCGACCCGTGCCCAGACAAATGTTGGGGAACACTTCGCGCGCTAGCGACCAAATTGCCACCGGCCATCGTTCTCGCCAGTTTCGGCGCGCGCATTTCAGAGACGCCCTCGCCTGGCATTGGCGGCGCGCCGCCGCCCGCAGCCCGACGGAGAGAAGATGGCAACGCAGCGCAAGCGAGAGTGCCCATGTCCGCATGCGGCCATGCGCGCATCAACGCAGCAACCGCGCTCGAACCTACTCGCGCGTGCATCGAGCAGTGCGCAAATAGCGCATTCGCATTCAGAACTGATTGCGTTGAGATCGCAAACGACTGGGCACCTTGCATGCAGGAGCTCTACGCCGACCACCAACGCGACTCTGAAGCCCAAAACGAAAACCTTTTCCCAATGTGCGCCACTCTTCAATTCGCCAGAAGTACCGCCAAGAGCAACAACAAGCATGCAACGTGCGAGCCGCTCAAGATGCAAGACCCCGCAAAACAAGCAGCCTTCGCGGAGATGATCGACGCGCAGCCGCTACCTACATCGGCGTAACTATCAACGCGAACCACCAGACAGTGACTGACGCGCTACACGCAGCAGCTAGAACCCACGTTCCAGGAAACGAGTTCACACCGAGGCAACCATGCATCACCGCCGACTACGTCGACGCGCCATCGTAGTTCTACAACAAGGCCACAAGACCACCCCAGCCGCACCGCGCTACAAGCTCAGCGAGGACCCGACGAAATACACAATGGGTAGACCGACGGACCGCCACATCTACGCACTATTAGTAGCGATGCATGCCGCCGAAGACGACGCCCACATCGACTTGCACGCGGCAGCGCGCAACCTCCTCAAAGCAATCAGAACGCCATTCGGCGTGCAAGTTAAACTTGATAGAGCCGACCACATTGCGCAACTCTCCAAGCTGTTCCAACACCTACAGGACATGCAAGAACACAGATCAGCCTGGCAGCGCGCAAGCGCGGCGCTACGATGCGGACCAGCCGCCAGAATAAAGACTAAGCAAGCACGAGCTATGCAATTCTTTGCCGAGTCTGAAGGAAACCCACTCGACTCGGACGAACAACGGGCAAACGAGTTTACGCGACACTTTGCGAAACGAGAAGACGCCACGCTTCGCTGACAACGACTGCATGACCAACTTCTACAACAACACAGCAGCCAAATCGACGCCGCCACAATGACTCCAACGCATCATCGCAATGCCCAGGCTCGCCGCTATGATCAGAAAAGTAAATGACGCAAACAACCATGACCCAATCATATCACAACCGACCTTCTTAAAGCAGCGCCCGCAAGCGCAGCCGGACACATGCGCCCGCTCTTACTCAAAACATCACTATGCCAACAAGAGCCGCTCATGTGGAAACGCGGAACGGCGGTGCCCTTACGCAAAAGACAAGGTACAACCAGCACGGCAGCTCAATGCAGATCAATCTTGCGAGCATCTGAATATCCGAGCTGCACTGCGCCTTTCTCAGGCAGAACCTCGCATTCTTACTACAACGCGCACTACTCCCAACGCAGCGTGGAGGTCATGCAGGGATGTCGACATCAGTCGCAGCGCTCGTAGCAGCGCTGGTCACAAGCTACATCGCGAACGCCGCAAGTCCACCACCATGAGGTACTACGTTGACCGTGCGACAGCTTTCCACGCAGTCGTAGGGGAAACCGCTCTCGGTACCACTGGCAATAGCGAGCAAGGCAACTAATGCAATAGTGGCGACTTGCCAGCGCCACTCATACCTCTAGCACAAGCGGTATTCGCACAACCAGGAATGCTGAACGCGCGCCATGTGACAAGCACCTAGCAGCGCAGTTTATTGAGTCCTACAGAGCAGCACACTTCACGCGTACTCATTCCAGCCTCACTGCGCATCCGACAAAATGCACCCTGCCTGGCAACTGCTAATCCGATGCGATAAACAACCTATCCTTGGCAAGACCCCTCGATGAGCTGGCCGACGTCTTCCGGGAACAACCGCGCGCCATAGCTTTATCTTAACCAAACAACCCGCTACTCTCCGAATGCCAGGCGACGCGCGCGCACCGAAGGGCGAATGCGCAACCAGCATCGCATTCGTAGACGATGCACTCATCATGGCTCAATGCAAGGGCAGCGACCTACCGGAGCATTGCATGGCAGACTTAGCAACGAACGCACACGCCATTCTCACCAGCTACGGTTTCAAGGTAAACTGCAAGCCGCGCAAATCAGCATTCTCTTCACACATACCAGGGCGTGGTATCATGCAATCAACGCAACGACTACTAGCACGAGCAGATGCCAGTGTCTATTGTCCAACATGGGACATGCACATTGCGATTACGCACATATGCGACTACCTGGGCACGCAATTCGACCCGGCGTACAGCGCCACAGTGCGAGCACACCACCTGCGCGCAAGACGAAGAGCAGCACTCATGCCATTCGAAGCGACGCACGTCAAGCACAAGCAACTACGAACGGACATGCTGGTCAGACTCGCAGACGCATTTGTCAAGTGCCACTTCTTTTGCCGAGCCGAAACATGGGGCCCGCCATCAGACAGCATCAGCGCTACACTTAACGCAGCTCGCGCGCGAGCACGCCGCGGCGCTACCCATGCGCGCCGCCTCCACGGACCAGACGAGCCCGCGTCGGACGCACAAATGCTATTACTCGCAGAAAGGACTGACCACGCCGCCCGGCTCAGACCCCGACGACCTAGGTACATAGCAAGGCTGATTTTCAGCGGACCACGCAGTATACCCCGACTCGCGACCTGCGCCGCGAGCAGCAAACGCAAGGCGACCGGGCCGCGACAACGCCGCGCACATGGGCCGACTTCATGCATGATGACATCAGATTGATAGCAGAGCTTACCACTGCGACAGACGAGCCACAAAGACAGTGGGACATGCAGATGGCTACAGTGCTCGCGCGAGGCACCCAAGGAGTTCAACAATTAAGGTGTCAACGGGAAGAGGAGACAACGCATCGCATCTAGCGACCTACTCAGCACGGCGCCCTGGGACCCAAATATGCGACAACTCGACGGCAACGACGCGACGCAAGTGCCCTATCCTACCCCGCAGTTTGGAATTTTAGTGTTGCTACGAATGCGGCCGCGCAAGCAGAGCCATCAAATGCGCCGCGCAAAAAAAATAAACACCCACAAGCTGACAGCATCCAGTACAAAGCAAAGCAGAGCAGCTGCCAATGCTACCGCATGCAGTTTTACGCGAGGCAACGACTTCTCGCGCACCTCGAGTGCCGAGTCACAAGATGCCACCATCACTATGCGCAGAACATCGCCCGCATATAAACGAGGAACCAGCAGCACTGCGCACCCAGGAGGACATGGATAATGTGACCAACCGCAGCAAGGGCCAGCGCCGCGACGCCGCGACAATACCAGTCATTCTGCCGCCCGAGCACAAAAGACAACACGCAACTACAGGACCACGCGTGCATAGCCAACGCCAAGCACCTCACTCACCGACAACAAGACAAGCCCCAGTTACATCCTGTTACCCAACCAACATAACAGGCACAGCAACGACCTACAAACCCAACCTCGAGCAACATCTCATACCAAGACGCTACACGTGCATAAGCATCCACCCAACCAACACAACAGGATACGATCTAGCCCACTAACGCACAGCCCAAACATGGACTTGCATAACCAGTCAAGGCCAAGTGGTTGCTATCATCCTGATCACGGCCACGGGCCGCATACTGGGGATGCCCAAACCAATCAGCCAATCAGCTACGCAAGACACGCAATCTCCATGGCAGAGATCAGGGCACAACAACTCGTCGCATCAGCTCAAGACGCCAACGAGCCAGCCATAATGATGACCACGCCCAAACACAGCAGCCACCAGTACAGCATTTGGAGCAGTATACAACTAAACCAGCTGAACAGCTTAGCGCAAAACAATACGATCGACCTATGCGAACTGAGCCATGGCGACCAAATCGCAACGCGAAAACGATCATGGGAAATGCCGCGGCCTGCGCAAGCACCCAATACCATGAGCAACGGTGACATATGCACGTGTTCGGCACGCTCGATCACGCGGGCGACATGATCAGCACGCGTTGTGACGGCTCTTACAGCAGTCCAGCACGCTTGTGCTACATGATCACCGCGCCCAAGGCGGACCGACTAGCGCAATTCCCGGCGCCAAGCGCACTGGGGACGATGCGGGGAGACATGCCGTTTGATCCATCAATCTAAACACGCGCACAACCAAATTCGGCCCCGTTACCATGCGCAGTAGGTCCAACCCTTAACAACACAACAACCACAACTACCGACCACCAGATGCAACGACATCCAGTAATGGCATATACCGTCATACGCGTGCCCGTTGCACCAAGAGAGGTGCACTTCCAAGACGAGGATTAAGCTAATCAGTGCAGTGCTCTCCCCTAGCAATTTGCTCCTACGCCGTCAATGCAGTCTTGTCATCGCGGCTTACTACAACTCTTGATGTTGCACTTGTCCAAGTACCTACGCAGCGCTCCTGCGCAGCACCACCCCGCAGGCGACGGACCGAGCAGTGCAACAACGACCAGGAGATGGCACCGCCAGCCGCCCCATACCCTGCATGGCAGACCTGCCGGGCACACCTGGGGGAAGGGCGCGCGATGCTGGCACAAGCAGCACCGCGCAGCGACGCCAAAAAACACCTGCACCACTCTGACACGTTGCCCACTGTTCCGTTGCACCAGACAGCTTACGCTCGTGCATCCAGAAGCCACATGAGCGCATGCATGCACTTAAGTCTGTCATGGGGCAGTTAGGGTCCTATGCTCACACGCTTACGGTGAGCCATGCGTGATGCTACGTGTACATGCGCACCCGTCATGTGCACATTTCTCACAGCGCGAACTACAAGGCCTCTTGCCCGTACATCAGCCTCTTCTTACATGGTCGCCCATTCAATTATGCAGAGGTCAGCGGCGTTCAATTGATGGTTCAAGTCTACGCAATGACGCGCGCCAGCCAGTGCCAGTGCCATGCCCTCCCACAGCCATTTGTGCCCATATCCTCCGTGCCATTCCTGGCTCCAGTGCTCCGTGGACCGACGCAGCACCTGCCTCGACACTGCGCAGCGCGCTACCCGGCGCAGTCCAGCAACAACGGACCAGCAGCACAGCCACAATTTGACTACAGCTGAATAGGCAGCCCCACGCCCCGCACGGGGGCTACCTGGGGGAGGGGCGCGCGTCGCTGGCATCGGGCAGTGCCGCGCAGCCGCGATGGAACGGCGCCCAGTTCATACAGGCGAACAACGGACAACTAGTGCCTCATGCCCTGCATGGGAGCCCCAAGGGGCATGCCTGGGGGAGATGCCCAGTGCGACCAGGCGCGACTTACGAAGTTCACAGACAAGGGGGCGCATCTGTGAAAGAGCGTGTTCTACCGCTGCTGGCGGAAAACCGGGGGGGGCCACTGCCGGTTCGACCCCCCCCCCCCCCTCCGGAAAACCGGGGGGGGGGTCGCTGCCGGTTCGACCCTTTCCCTCCCCCCCCAGTCCATCGTGAGAAGGGGGGGGTCGCTGCCGGTTCGAACCCCCCCTCCTCCCTTTCGAAAACCGGGGGGGGTCGCTGCTGGTTCGACCCCCCTCCCTCGAAAACCGGGGGGGCGGTGCGGACTGTGGCGGGGGCAGTGGTGGTGGGGGCAGTGGCGAGGGGACAGCGGGACAGTGGCGGGGGCAGTGGGGCAGTGGTGGGGGCGGTAGTGGTGGGGGCAGTGGTGAGGACAATGGTGGGAACAGTGGGGACAGTGGGACAGTGGTGGGGACGGTGGTGGTGGTGGGGGCAGTGGCGTGGGGGCAGTGGGAGGAATGTGGCGGTAACAGTGGGACAGTGGAGTGTGCAGTGGTGGTGGGGACAGTGGTGAAGGCGGTGGCGAGGACGGCGGTGGGACAATGGGGCAGAGGCACAGTGGGGGCAGCGGCGGGGGCAGCGGGGGTAGCGGTGGGAACAGTGGGGCAGCTCAGTGGGACAGCGGTGGAGTCAATGGGACAGTGGGGACAGTGGGGATAGTCGGGCAGTGGTTGGGGCCGTGGAGAAACTGGGGAGAGTGGAACCGTGGTGGGAACAGTGGCGGGGACAGTGGGGACAGTGCGACAGTGGTGGGGCACTGGTGGGGACAGTGGGGACGGTGGTGGAACCAGTGGGGGCAGTGGTGGTGAGGACAGTGGTGCTGGGAACAACAGTGGGGGATGTGGTGCGGACGGTGGTAGGGACCGGGAGTCGTTTGCTGGCGGTGAGGGGGGGGGGGGGGGGGGTAGTGACCACCCGTCCTTTTCGAGGGAAGGGGGGCGAACCGGCAGTGGGTTTTCGAGGGGGGGGGGGGGGGGGGGGGGGGGGGGGAGGGAGGGGGGGGGGGCCGGTTCCGGAGGAAGGGGGGGGGGGATTTTCCACGGTCAAGCGGCGGTGGATCACGCTCTCCCACATATGTGGTGCGACCCTGTATGAGGCAGGTCCCAATTTAGTGACGTGCGGCTCCATTCTTCAGACACATTTAGGCGCCGACAGCATTCAATCTTCCACCTGCGACAAGTAATGCACTTTCAACTTGGCTAACGCGTCAAAAATATGCGCGCGAGCCTGAGTGCAGGGACTCGGCGCACATGCGTGGCCGAAGCGGACTTCAAGTCCTCTGCGCGAGCCTTTAGAGGCCTACCGAGGGGGCAGGCGTCGAGGGGGGCCTGTGCATGGATCCGAGGACACTTGTGCAGCTTGCGCCGGTTTTCAGGATTACCAGTGCAGTTTCTCAGACGCAGTCTCGTCTGACATCGGGCTCAAATCTGTTGCTGACAGTTTCGCCCGTGTACGTATATTCAGCGTGATGTCCCCGCCGCCGCTCCCTTTTAATTGACCAGCAGGAAGTCGTGCGCTGTTCCGGAGAGTACATGGGCCAATGCGCCACGGTTTGCCTACCGAGCTTCGTTGTCGATCCATATGACATGGCCGCTCATGAAGGACGACGACATCACCGCGCGGCGCAAGTACCTGGTCGATCCGCTGTGCCGACAGTCTACCGAGCAGCGCATTGATGGACGAAGCGAGACTACACCTCCACTGTTGCGCACCCACGGCAGAGACACCATACCCGAGCTACTGCGCACAGCTACACCATCCACATGCGATCCAGATTGCGCTCAACCACTACGCGCGCACGCCGAGCCAGGCGAGCAGGACATGGTCGCCGAGGCCGACATCGAGAAGCACTTCGTTTACGTCTCACTGCATCTAGGTCACGAGCGCCTGCCTGTGCTGACCAGCAAAGGCTGGGCCGAGGCCGGGCGAGAGACGCATATCGCGATTGTATATTTACCCGGCCAGCAAGAACTGTTTCAAATCACTACACGAGCGACTCGCATCAACGCTCGCTGGCTGGAAGTATCTATGTTTGCACCGTCAAGTCGAGCTACGCTGGTCGCAGCGGCCGAAGGGGGTCCATGCTACAGGAAAGCCGACTACGGACCCGACCACCAGCCGTTCATCGACGGCGAGGGGCCGCCACGACATTTACGCAAAGCGCCGCTCATGCACTGCGCGCGGGGGCAGGTCAGCAACGACATCGACCAACGCAAGGTACGTCTAAAGTATCCCTACTTCTATTGGGGCGGTACCGGAGGGAGCACCAGACAGACACTGCGCAACGCATGCTCCCAGCAGAGCACCCAGATGTGCGAGTTCCAGATGGGTGAGGACTGCGCCGCCCACGCGGAATTCAAGTGCGACATGAAGAACTACGAATCACGTGCCTTCGGGTGCTCAATGGCACACTCACGCCACAACGTCGCTTCAGGGTCTGAGCGACTGTCAGTCACCGACTACTTAGCAAACGCACTACGCGCGTCAGGCGCCTCGACGCCCCACCCATCATGGGCAACGTGCGTACTGGAAAAGAGCCGACGCCGCATCGCTCCACCAGTCGCATGCGAGCCCAGATTCGTTGACGTAGAAGGCGCCGCCAGCCTTGAATACGAGCCGCTCAACCAATGTGAGGGCGCTGCGCGCTTCCCACCCACTTGCCATGCAGACCCAATACCTCCGACGCACTACGAGCTCAATTCTTCAACCAGGCACGACCCCTATTGGCCGCAAACGATTGGTGGCCTCGGACCTACGCCCGCCGCTGAGCTCTACCCGAGCAAATACGCCATCTACGACTTCGACCCGAGCTACTTTCAGGCCCATCCATGCGACGTCCTACCGCGCCCTGTTCATACAGACAAAGGGCGGTTCCCGATTCCGCGCCGACCTACCGCCGGACAGTTCGCACTGCGCATGTGTGCAACAACATATTGCAGAACGGTGCGTCATCGAGAAGGGCTTCTACGATTACCTGGGGGAGTTACGATTCACGTGCAACGATCGGAGGAACATGCCACAACCAGTGCGAACTATACCGAACCTCACCTTCAAGAAAAAGTGCGAAACCGGACAAACAATGGTGCGAATGCAGCCGCGAAATCATCCCGCCCGAGCCACTGCGGCCGCCGATGCCACCGACGCAGAACAACAACGACGCACCAACAGCCCCATGACAAGACGACCAATGCGATTGTTGCGGCATTTCAGCATCAGAGAACAACAGCAGCAACAGAGACGACCCATGGGCCAAGCTGAGCCGAGCATCTGGCTTCCACGAAGCTTGCCTATCACCGCTCGAACCAAACATAGGCCATGACATGCGCCAGCCTAGTGGCTGGACCGCCAACCGTCGCTACTCCGACGACGCAGACGAGAACATCCAAGGAGAAGACATTCCACATTATGCATTGTAGAAGCAACCAACACGCGCGCATTCATATTCCCCAACGACCACCTACAAATACTTGGATGGTACAGATATCACGCACATACAACAACGATCTGTGCGCACCGTGGCGGCGAGCAGTGCTTGCCGCATTCGCCGCTGCGACCCGACTCCCAAGCCGCGCCGCTAACCGCCTGCACATCTCCCGCTACGACCTGCTCGCAACTGATCGAGCTCAAAAACGTCGTTAAAGCGGACTCGCCCCAACCAATGCACAATCAACCCAATCAGCCGAACATTTCACGATGCGGCATCGACTGCAAACATTCGCGGCACAATGCCGCGACGGCCTCTAACATTCAGAGCGCAATTCGCCCAGACATACGACCATACCACTACGTTGATCACAGGGGGAATTGCACCGCGCAGCAATGCCACAACCACGGCCATACAAGAAACATCACAATGGCTCAACATTTGCAACGACGAGCGCGACATAAAGTACAACTGGGCAGTGCGACTACGCGATGCAGCACACCTACTCCTGCGCGTCTGCAACGCACATGGCCCGAGGCCACACCTCGCCAGCAAGCGAGACGACAGCGACAATATCCAACGACAGAGAACGCATTGCCAGCATAGTGCAAAAGGCGCAGCAAATACCAGCCAAACCACCGCCGCCATCGGCGCAGCCCATGACCAAACCGCTCGCACCCACTCCGCCGCCGCCATGGGCCGCTAACAGCGCCGACAAACGCAGCTGACAACCCGCGCAGACATGCAGCGGAACACCGGACTACACAGCAGCCGGATCAACCTAAAGTGTGCATGCCACCAGCAACCACGCAGCATGACAGCTCACCACGCACGCAACCAGCACAGAACACGATACCAGGCAATCCCATGCCAAAATTACGCAGTAGCAAGACGACCACTGCAATCACGACCGCGTCGCACCAGCGTCCGTACAAGCCACCGCCAGCGCACCTGGACCAACAACCGGCGAACACGCCTAACTCCATCAGGACGACAGCAACGACAACCGCACCTGCGCCTGCATTCACTGCAATGATCAGATGGGCGCCATCGCACACATACCTACCGCCGCACCCACCGCCGCCAGCACTCATGATACCGATCTATACCCGCCTGAAGAGGACACCAACACACAGCAACAGCTACAACCAATTCCGCGGCGGCAGTTAGCACCGCAGACACTAGCGACGCGGCGCGCGTGCTGCCCGACGCAAGCCGCTCGAGAAATAGCAGCTCGACGCGGGGGGCAACATATGCACATCTTTTACCGACGCATCATCTTTATCAACAAGATTGGTGACCACACGTTCCAGAGCTTCATTGGCAGACTACGCGTGCACCAAGGTCGCTACGATACCTACCTCATTCGCGCCAACGTAACATGCAAGCGAGGTACCATTTAGGGAGCCACCGCCTGGGCACATGGTAGCGATGCACAGGGCCGCTCCCAAGTCCAAGCCGACAAACACCAAGACGAGCCACCCGAACCATATATGACGACCGACCTACAGTGCTCGTTCGGTACACGGCAGACGTCCGCAACTTTCACAAGGAGTACTCCTAGTGGGTCGATTACCGCATAAAGACTGCCACTGATCAGGCAGCACAGCCATACCAGCAGTCAGACAGTCCACCACGACCACTGACTTGCAATGCGTTCCGCCTCTGTCTCCCCGCGGTTCCCCTGACATGTCAAGTGGTGTTTCCTCATCTTAGGTTTGGGGCTAACCTGCGCAACGCTGGGTCGCAACCCTGGGATTGTGTGTTTTTCTTTCGCACGCATATTATATGTCCTCCCTTCTCATCATTTAGCGTCTTACTCTATCCTGTGCCTTCCTCCGTCTGGAGATGCGACCTCTGCAGGTTTTGGGGTCGCCCTGCAAAGCCATGCGTAGCGGCCGTAGAATCGCGCGCTATTTGGTTTGCAGGCCTCGGTCAGGTCTATGCACTAAACATGCTGCCCCGGACGCAGCCAGGCAGCAATACTTCTGGCGACAGTCGTTCCCCAATCAGAGCTTGCCTGTGTAGGGGTCTTAGCGGATACATATGGCTAGATTAGGTTTGCCGCCGATTTTCGCCGCGCGCCCGGGTGCACGGTTGCCCGGGGTGCCCGGGGCCCAGGTGCACGGAGGGTGCCCGGGGGTGCCCGGGTGCCCGGGTGCCCGGGCGTGCCTTGGGGTGCCCGGGCGTGCCCGGGGGTGCCCGGGGGTGCCCGGGGGGGGCCCTATAGCCGTATAGCCCTGCAACTCTATGGCCCTATAGCTCTATAGCCCTATAGCTCAATAGACCTATAGCCCTATAGCCCCATAGCCCCCTAGCCTTATAGCCCTGATTGGGGCTTGTCTCCGGTATTTTTTTTCAGCGCGCATCGATGGCTGCAGGCTCCCAGCCCCACTAGCAGCTCCCCAGCAGAACTATTTTCTACCTGACCTTCAATGCACCTCTCCTCCTTTTCCCGCGCGGTTCATTGACGCGATGGTGGTGTCCCATCTCATGCAGATTTGGGGTTATCATATCAGACCCTGGGTTGCGGCCCCAGGATTTTCGCCCCTCCGCGCACTTTACACGTTCTACCTCGCCTCACTCTGATTTTACCTATCCTTGCTGCTGCTCCTGAACATCCCTCTCATGGCCTGTGCGTTACTTTGAGGAAGCCTTGTGCATGTTCTCTTCCAGATTCCAGAACGACAGACGCAAGCTCTACTTTGTCGCCGCAGCGACACTTTTTTTAGCAATCGGTAGCTAGCATATACAAGCAATCCACACTCTCGCAGCTATTATTAAGTTAATTGCACGCATGCACTAACCAACGTACCCTCCAATCTGAGTAATCGGCCAGCCTATGTTGCAGGCCAGCCGATCACATATAGTTCCGCAGCAAGCCTCACTGTCTTACAAGGCCTCGGCACTAAACCAGCCTGCCTGGGACAGCCACATTTCGGCGGATAAGATTACGGCCAGCGACACACGCCGACTTGATTCTTTACAGGCCAGCCGAGCAGGCCGGCCTTTGCAACGCAGACTCATACTGTCGAGGGTCGAGTCTGAGCGCGCATACATTCGAGCACAGAAGCAATGTATCATTCTTCTTGCACGGGTTATAAGATTACAAGCTGTTTCTCGAACAAGGCTCCAGACAACGTTTTTAACCTTTCTTCCTTGCCCATCACGAGCGGCGCCAGTGCTGGCCAGGCGCTCCTGGGGTGGGGGGGTCATCCTGCGCGCGTTCATGCGTGGTGGCGGCGGGGGGGATCTCTATACTTCGGTTCGGGGTTATCCTACCAAACCTTGCGTCGCAGCTCAAATAATGTACGCGTATACATATATATATATAAGAAAGGTGAGGGGTGGACCTTTAAAACCCCATTGCAATTTCGTCCTTGCAGGGGTTGACCCCTACGCTGTCTTAAGCTGTGGCTGTGGGGTATTCGGGGGGGCGGTGGCAGCGGAGGAGTGCGCTGACTTACGGTTTGGGGCTAACCAAATTCAGGGCAGCAACACTAGAACTGCACAGTCAAAGAGACGCCAATGCGTTTTTCAAACGACATTCATTTGCACTGTTCGCAGCGTGTGCCTTATGAATCATGGCATTTCCTATGTGTTACTTGGTTTACGTGTTGGTGAATTCTCCATTGATGTACAATTTGCGTTGCCTGGCGGGCGCCTACTGTTCTACCTATGTTTCTCAGTGTCTCTCATTACCGCCTTAGCCGCGGCGCCCGACAGGTACTCTTTGCGCCGGGTCGTTTTCACTTCCTTGTTTGCAACATGTTAAGAGCGCAGCGTGCGTAAACGTATGGTCTGGCCAACTAGGGGAGGAGGAGGAAGAGGAGGAGGAGGAGGAGAAGGAGGAGGAAGATGAGGAGGAGGCGGAAAAAAGAGGAGGAAGAGGAGGATGATGATGATGATTGATGAGGAGGAGGAGGAGGAGGAGGGGAGGAGGAAGAGAACGAAGAGAAGGAGGAGGAGGAGGAGGATGAGGAGGAGGAGGAGGAGGAGGAGGAGGAGGCGGCGGAGCAGGAGGAGGAGGAGGAGGAGGAGGAGGAGGAGGAGGAAGAGGAAGAGGAGGAGGAGGAGGAAGAGGAGGAGGATGAGGAAGAGGAAGAGGAGGGGGAAGGAGGATGATGATGAGGAGGAGGAGGAAAAGGATAATGAGGAGGAGGAGGAGGAGAAGCCAGGTGGAACAATGAAGTGGATGATGGCGCAGGGAGGGTAAGGGCCGCAGGCTGCCTCGCGCCCAGCCCCACGGCAGAGCGCACTCGGAGGTCGTCGGTGCCCGCGCGACCCAGGAGAGGGGGTAGGGATGAAGGGAGGGGGGGGGGAGGGATGGGGGAGAGAGAGAGAGAGAGAGAGACAAAGAAAACGAGAGAGAGAGAGAGAGAGAGAGAGAGAGAGAAAGAGAGAGAGAGAGAGAGAGAGAGAAAGAGAAAGAGAAAGAGGGGAGGGGCAGCGGGAGGGAAGGGAGGGAGGGGCCAGAGGCAGGGAAACGGGCAGGGGGGGGGAAGGAGGGTAAAGGGGGGAAGGCGAGGGGGGCGAGGGGAGGGGGTTGGCAAATGGGGGGAGGAGGGCGTGGGACGGAGGAGGAGGAGGAGGAGGAGGAGGAGGAAGAGGAAGAGGATGAGGCGGAGGAGGGTTGCGAAGGAGGGCGAAAATGGACATGGGTGACGCGGGAGGTGTGGTAGGGGTGTAGCAGGGGCGGCGGAAGGAGCAGGAAATGCTTGGATCAGGGAGGGAGCATGTTCGAGAAATGGATGGACACCAGGGTACATGAGGAGATTTAAAGTGACCACCCCCTCCGAAGGGAGCTTTACCCTCTGCCAGGGTCAGTTGAAAACCCACTCGTACTGCATTTCGAGTTTGCGTATGTCCATGTGTTGTGTATGCGTTGCGACTACCAGTTGCACGTCCGGGTCACGGTGTCCTGGTGTTCATTCAAGTCCAGACCACGTAGTTCCACGATTCGAAGTATCGAACACGCGTAGGCCGAACCTTCGCCGCTCCCTGCCTTTTGAAATCGCCTATGTGGCCAAACGTTGGAACAACGTATGGTCAACATGTTAGACTATGTGTTCCTCCCATGGGGGATGCCTTTGGGAGTGCACTTTGGGGAGGAAGAGGGATATAGAGAGAGAGAGAGAGCGAGAGATATGCATGAGCAGGAGAGGGAGTAGACGGAGGGCGATGATGGTGATGGTGATGATGATGATACTGGTGATGCTGCTGCTGATGATGATGTTGATGATGATGATGATGGTGATAACGACGATGATGATGATAATTATGATGATACTGATGATGATGATGGTAATGATGATTGTAATGATGGTGATGATGAGGAGGGGGAGGAGGAGGAGTATCATGATGATACTGATGCCGATGCTGGTGATGATGACGACGACAGCTACGACGATGACGACGCTGCTGATGATGTCGACGATGATGCTGCTGATGATGATGATGCTGCTGTTGCTGATGATGATGCTGCTGCTGCCGCTGATGATGCTGCTGATGATGCTGATGCTGGTGATGATTGTAATGATGGTGGTGGTGGTGGTGGTGATGATGATGATGATGCTGACGATGCTGATGCTGATGCTGCTGTCGACGCTGACGATGCTGATGCTGATGATGAGACGATTATGATGGTGTTGGTGCTGGTAATGCTGGTGATGATGGTAATAATGCTGCTCATGATGATGCTTATGATGAGGATGATGATGGTGATGGTGATGGTGATGGATGGTGGATGGTGGAGGATGATGGTGACGATGTCGATTCCGCAGATGATGATTCTGATGAAGCTAATGATGATGACGAGGCTGATGATGAGGACGACGCTGCTGCTGCTGACGACGATGCGTATAATGATGACGGTGCTGATCCTGATTATGATGATGCTGATGATGTCAACGATGATGATGCTGCTGATGATGTTGATGATGCTTCCGATTATGGTGTTGTTGCTGATGATGCTGATGATGCTGATAATGATGACGATGATGATGGTGATGACGAGTTCGTTGTTGTTGGTGAGCATGGGGATGTTGATGATGATGAGCATGATGCTGCTGATGATGATGGTGATGGTGATGGTGATGACGATGGTGATCATGATGATAATGATGGTGATGCTGATGAGGATGCTGATGCTGATGCTGATGCTGATGATGACAATGATGATGATGATGATGATGATGATGATGATGATGATGCTGCTGATGATGATGATGATGATGATGATGAGGATGCTGCTGTTGATGAGGATGATGAGGATGCTGATGATGATGATGATGACGATGATGATGATGATGATGATGATGATGATGATGATGATGATGATGATGATGAGGATGATGATGATGATGATACTGACGATGTCGTTGATGCTGATTGTGCTGCTGCTGCTGATGACGATGATAATGATGATGATGAAGAAGAGGATGTCGATCTGTTTTGGGGTGATTCGTCCGCTTAGCAGTGCTCGAACCCCCGTCTCGGGGTCTCTTGGGTGCCTTTTGGCCCTCTGAGGGCTCGCTTGGTCCGTTTGACGCCGTTGTAGACCGTGTTCGGGGCCTGTCTGGGCCGTCTTGGGGCGCTCTAGGGCCGTCTTGGAGGTCTCAGGCCGCCTTGGGACCCTCTTGGCCCCTTTTGGGCTCTTCTAACCTGGGGTCGTCCTGGGTCTATGTTTGGCCGCCTTCGGCTGTCTGCAACCCGATTAGGCCACAACGCTTTGTCCACAACGGTGCCCACTACGTCTCGCTGGGCTTGCGCATCCTTAGAGCCACGGCTATGGAGCCAAGTTCACAGGCGCACGCTTGCATCATTGACTTGCTTGCTTGCTTGCCAGGATGCCTGCTCCCCTCTCATCGCCTCCCCTGGATGTCCCTGGAGGTCTACGGAGAACTCTGGAAGCCTCTGGGAGCATGTGGAGGCTTTCCAGCGGCCCTTGGAGGCCTGCGGAGAGAGCCGTCATTGTCCGGAGACCTTGGCCCCCCTCCGCTCCTCCTGGAGCGCCTTCGGGCTGAGGACTGGGCCTTGCGGGCGGCGTGGAGCGCCTCACGCCTCCCCACCTCGCCAGCACCTCCCTTGCCCCCAGGCCTGTGCGTGGTCGGGAACGTTGGCGACAGCGAGGCGCGGGCGGGTGGAGCCGCAGACGCGATGTCTTTTTTATTGTTGTGTGCGTGTTTTTTTATGAGGTGTTGTTTCTTGTCGATGTTGATGGTGATCTTGATGGTGTTGTTGTTGTTGGTGTTGGTGTTTTTTGTTGTTGTTGTTGTTGTTGTTGTTGTTGTTGTTGGTGTTGTTGTTGCTGTTGTTGTTGTTGTTGTTGGTGTTGCTGTTGCTGTTTTTGTTGTTGTTGTTGTTGTTGTTGTTGTGGTGGTGGTGTTGTTGTTGTTCTCGCTGTTGCTGTTGTTGTGGTTGTTGTTGTTGTTGTTGTTCGAACAGTGTGCCCCTTGCCCCGGGGTTTACAACAACAGCGGCTCCCGCCTGAGACCTCCTCATCAGTTCTTTCAAAATCGCACTCTCGAGCGGGACGCCCTCATAATTAATCCAGGAATCATGCTCTCGCGTCGTACTTCCCCACAGTTTGTTGCGGCGCCGTGCCCCCAATACTCAGGAATCACGCTCTCGCTTCGGATTGCCTCACGATTCATTTGGGAATCGCGCTATCGCTCGAAGCTTCCCTGACGTTAATGTTGGACTGACGCTTCAGCGACCCGTCCGCTCGACCTAGCCGTGGGGCCCTCCCGCCCGGGGTGATGAGGGAGGGAGGGAGTCTCGTGGGGTCATCCTGTGGCCCTCTCGCGGCCACCTCGATGAGAAGGTAGAATGGGGGGGGGCTGTGGGGAGGGGCGACGATCGAACGAACGAACGAAAGACGAACGACGAAAGCAAACGTCGCTGATCTCCAGAGCACAACTGCGCAACTTGGCAAAGTTTCCCTCTTGCCCTATGGGCTCCCGCGATCCCCCTTTGACCCTCGAGTCTCCTTTCGCTCCCCTCCGAACGCCTCGGCCCTCGATCTCACTCCCCTCCCAGATCCCCGAGTCTTTTTCCCCCCATCCCCACCACCCACCACAACACCTCTTCCTCCTCCTCCTCCTCCTCCTCCTCCTCCTCCTCCTCCTCCTCCTCCTCCAGGCGGCCCGAGGCCGCCCAGCAGCGCACCAGCCGCCTATCGACACAAGCAACACATCACACGAGCAGTGGGCCCGATGTTCCCTTCTCGTGAATAGAGCCGCACGGCGGCGGCGCTGCCCCGCGAATCTCATGGGCGGAGAAAGTGGATTATTGAGAGCAGTATGCTACAACCCGTGTGCTGCCAGGACGACGGAGCGGCTGAATGACATTGTGCAGGCGCTGCCGAACAGAGACATCTACGCGCTCGTGGGCACACAAGCAAAGTCGTATGGAGAGCAGATCAATGAGACTCGTCTGATCGACCGCACCTGGGTGATAGAGTTTGGGCATAGGCGAAGTGCATATGTCACAGCATCTTGTGGTATCACGTTTCTTATCAAGAGCTCAAGGTTTCCAATATCCACGTTAAAGCGGGTATATCCTACACCAGCGTTGTTGTGGGGACGGTGTGCTGCTGCCAGTTTTCAGACGAGATCTGAAACTATTTGAATTATCGCGCTGTATTTTCCCCCTCGGCAGACATCGGCACAGTTGCGCAAGACCTACGAGGAGGCCTGTCAGAAGATGGTGCAGTGGTTTCAAACAACGTTGGAATAAATGTCACGCAAACAGATTACCCCTTTTGTATTTATGAACTTGAACGGGGGGCTCCCCTCGTCAAAATACGACAGAGTAGCTGGACCATGTGGGTATGGCAAGGAAAGCTACTCGTCTTTGCAGCTACGTCCGCTTCTGGATGGATGGGGCCTGACTGCAGCCAACACTCATTATGTGAACCCCCCGGGCTACGTCGGCAACAACAACGCCAGCTACATAGATCACATATGTATTCCAGTGGAGATGGTTGGATCTGTCGAGCGTTGCAATGTACTATGTGAGGCAGGAAGAAGGCTACACTTACATGACGTTGGTGAAGTACGTGACCACAGGCCTGTGCAACTGGTTGTTAGGCTTGTAACAGCGGTGCGGCCACTTCCTGAGAGGGCTCCGCGCCCCAATCGTGAGGCGCTCTTCTGCTGCCTGCAGCAGGGGCACATGAGGCAGGAAGTGTTTTATGTTATGGAAAGGAAATGCGAGGAGCATTACAATTTTCTGAACGAGCTTGAGGCGCAAAAAAAACTGGAGCTGATGAATGAAACCTTTGTGAATATTATGAACAGTTCGTTAGTGGAAGTACTACATACGAGCCCTCTCTACACGGAAGATCGCCTGAATCAGACCGCACTAGCTGAATCAGTTGTTATTGAAAAGGAGAGAATTGCGTTATCAGCGGTCATGGGCGTCCACAACAGATCAGATCGAAGTCCTATCCAACGCAATCAAGCAGGTGAGCAAAGAGCTGAAGCAGTCCAACCGTCAGTACTGGGACGCAATCACAAAGAGGAGATGCGACGAAATGCGAAGGGCTGCCGAAGACAACAATGGGTATCTCGTGCAACGACTTGCTCGGCTGATTGTTGGACGAAAAAGAGGTCCACGACAAAGAAAGTTTGCAGCGATACCCACATCGACGGCAAGCGCAGCAGGATGGTGCGCCAGGATGAAGTTACCCAGTTCGAAAGGAGGATGTTCTGCTATTGAGGCGGGCGTTGATTCTGTCATAAGCGAAGTGACTGCAGAAGGACGAGAAGTTCTCACTGATGAAGAAGCTATGGGGTTATCTACGGATGATTGGAATGGTATGCATAAAACAATATGGCGGATGAAGTTTTGAAGGGCGTATCCAGCATGGTCGATGCCTGTGGAAGCGCTACGACTCATCATGAAGCCCAAGTGTGTTAATCCTCGACGACCGCGACCGCAGGTAGGTATGGGAGCTGATATGAGTGAGTTCAATGCCCCAAATATCACTCATGGGCTCCTTCGGGCCATCCTTTTTCTCTCGCGCAAGTTGCAGCGGGCGCCGCTCGTGTGGCATGCAGCTCAGGGCGCTCGCCTTCCGAAGGGCAACGACAAAATCGAGGTTGACGGCGAGCGGGTTATTATGATTATGTGTACCATAGGTAGAACATATCACGTTGCAGCCTTGAGAAGGAAGCTAGCCCCATGGCAGCCAGAAGAGTGGATTCAAAATGTATTAAAAAGAAGACGACGGGAAGCTGCCATGGGCACGCAACTTATTTACTTGTTTCGATTGCAGGCTGCAGCCGTATCACACTTGGTAAGGTTTCACGATGCCACCAATGCTTTCTTCAGCTTGAAACACGAGAAGGTATTTGACATTTTACCTACGCCGTATGCCAATCAAGATCTCCAATTTGCGCGAGATCGAGTATTGCGTGGAGTTTTTCTTTTGGAGGACGAGTCAGGCACTTTTTGGATGCGACCGTCCGAGGGAGTCTTCCCTGGTGATGTTGGGGCCACTCTGATCTTTGCGAGAACGTTCAGCCCACCAGTTCAGATTGCGGTGGCTGATCTCTTTGTGATTGAAAAATGGTTTCACGCAGTCGAGGTAGAACCGCCTTGGGAAGGCAGTTTCACCCAACAGAAGGCACTAACTGGGTTTGTGGATGATCTACCATGTAAAGTACTTGAAGCACAGTATCCAGGCGCGATAATTGACAAGTTGGAGCTAGACAGTCGTCTTGAGAATTTAGCGATCGACAAGGGAATGGGGGGGGTTGGTGCTTCACAAAACACTAACCAGCAGGAGAACGTAGCATATCTTCGAGGAACAGGAGCGCATATAGCAGCACGTCTTGTACACAAGCATGGCACTACAATAGCTGGGCGGACTAAACACCATGCGCGATACCTTGGAGGATTACAGGCTAGCAGTTTTACGCCTAAACCCGCATTGGGAAAAAGATTACTGGCTCTTCAAGCTAGTTACTTCTCAATGGGAAGATTTTGGAGGTCTCCTGGAAACTTTGGGGTAAAGCGTTCCATGGTAAAAGGGCTATTGGTGAAGGCAGCGCTCAGCGGGCCCGGGGTGTGCGTCAAAGGACATCTACCTCTCACAAGTGGAGACTTGGCTCCGCTTGAAGGTTTCATTGTGCGCAAATGTCGCGCAATCCTTGGCGGCGCAGCGGCCTGGGATGAGGACAAGCAGCGCGTCGGTACCATAAGCGGACTTGAGGTGCTAAAAAAGTTCCGACTCGCTCCCCTGTTCACAGAACTGCGCATCAGCAGATTGAGGTGGTTGCAAACCATGGTGCAGGATCGTGATCAACATATTCAGATCTTGACCACCTGCTTTGGGAGGTCTGCTATCGACGGTTTTTTTTTTTTTTTTTTTTTTTTTTTTTTTTTTTTTTTTTTTTTTTTTTTTTTTTTTTTTTTTTTCTCTCTCCCTCTCTCTCTCTCTCTCTCTCTCTCTCTCTCTCTCTCTCTCTCTCCCCCGAAGAAGGGGGCGGTGCGGCCCTTTGCACATCCGTGGGCCGTCCAGTTTCAAGATGACTTGGAGGCGCTGAAGGAGTTGGAGGCGGGGGGGGGGGCTATGTGGGACATTGGAGGGGGCATGAAACACATCAGGTTTGAGGACTACGGGGGTTTCATAAAGGTTGATTGTGATGAACTACGAGCAAAGTTTCTAACTACGCCTACTACGAGCACACGCAAGAAAAGCACATCACGAGGGCAAGTTCATATGCGAAGAAACTCTGACAGATGGGACCATATGTAACACGGCATGGCCCACGCAACACATGTTGACTAAGCGCATCGTGAACGCAGTAGGGGGTAGTCATGGGCAACTACATGTGGGACGTATTCTGACTACTACAAACATGTGCGTGTTGTGCGACAGCGTGTTCTTGAGTGCCGAGATTGCAAAACAAACATATTGCCGACAGTCTCAAGCGCCAATGCTGTCCATGCGATCGCGGGAGGTATGCGCGTGAAGTTCAGCCCCCAAAAAGCATGGCGTGCCCTATCTGTGACGAGCTTTTTGGCTGTATGGAATCGTGGTTCAAGCACTGTCGTGAACACTTGGAACCGTACCTCTCTCCCTCTTTTCATGTTCGTCAGTTGAAGAAGCACGAAACAGCATTGCAGTCTAAGCAGCAGCTGCCAGTGACATCCACAACCTCGTGGGCTAAACTGCTTGATCAGAGTTGGGTACCACGTCTCAATGCCAGACGAAGAAAACGCCCCTCATAAATCTTGGCTAATACGGGCTCGCAGCATGAGTTTCGCGGAACGTTCCAAGGAGAAGAAAGCGCGGGTCGACGAGGAGGGCGAGGACATGGGCATGGACGATGCTACAACCTTCATGCTGATGAAGAATCTCATCGTACAACTAGAGGCGCGAGTTCGGCTTCTGGAGCACGAGGCGATGACGACCACGATATTGGACCGAACTCATCAGGCAGTGGTGGACGTCAACAAATCGTACGCGGAGTATACCAAGGAACGAAAAGAAGGACCCAGCCACGAACCTTGGTTCGCCAGCTTGCCGAGCAATTTACGCAGTTCTGAGCGTCTTAGGCAACTGGCAGTACACTGACAGTTTGGTGAGGATATCGCGGCTCAAGCTCGTGGCCGTCAGAATCAGCAAGATGTTAGAGCAAGCCGGACCAGAACTAACAGGGCAGTGGGTTCGAGAAACAGTAGTCTTCCCGCGCTCCGACCAGCCCAACAAGCCGAATAAGTCGCGCCTTTTATTCAGCTTGCGCGGAACAACACTGGTGCCCGACGAAGAGGGCACAGCAGCGGAGCTACTCAAGGCCATCAGCGAACCCGACAGTCAGCTACACCAAGTGACGCCGCTGGAAATGCCGACGGCATTTTACGCACTGAAGGGCAAGGTGATGGGAATTGAATCAATTGTGTCAGAACTACTCAGAGCCGCTGGCGGAAATGCGACAGCTAGCAAAGGCCCACGTGGCAATATGGCTCGCAAGTTGATGAAAGCATAAGCATGCATGTTACCAGGCGAGAGCAGAGCCATGAAGCAGCATCGCACTTTCTCTTTTGGTCAATGTACCTACTGATCGACGGAGCGTGTGGCCTCTACCTACGCCTCTACCATGGTGGACTAAATTTGAATTGCGAGCTGCCCTTGAGTGTCATGCTATTACTCGAGGGGGTAGACCCGTAGAGCCCATGCGGGTGCCCACGATGGCTTAAATGCGACGGAGCGTGTATCCCCTCGAGTTTGCTGCGTATAAGTGTATTTCCTTGGAGGTCAGTCATACTATCTGTGTTTTGAATTGGTGGTCTGGCATCTACGTTTGCACTTACAGTGGCACTGTGAAATGAGGTGGATTGTTGTTTCTTTCTATTCCAGCGTGGCTAGCGCCATCTGAGTCCGAGCGTGGTTCCCTTTCCTGTATACAGTCCTCTTTGGATGCCTAGGACCTCCTCCAGGCCAAGGCCTGACGGCCGCGACTTCTGAAGGCGGTGCTCTGGATCCCTTTTGAGGTGGAGTGCCTAAGGCACCGCTTGAGCTGGGCGTCTTGGGTACTCTCGTGAGTGTATAGCTGTTGCGACCCCGCCCACTTCCGACTTAGTGGGAGTGGGTATCCCCCGTGGGGACAGTAGCCACTACGGTGGTGAATGAGGGTTGCAGCAGCCTGGTGTGAGGGCCCCTCTGTCTCCCAGGAGCCTGTCCTAGACTGTGAAATTCGCGCGGTGGATTTGGGTCTTGTCCTTATTGGATCGGATCCGCCACTGCCGCAGTGCTACTTCACCCCCGTCTTCTTCCTCCGCCAGGCCCCGCCGCTTCTCTCTCTTGCCAGCTGATAGTCATGTGATGTCGGTGCATGAGAGGTATGAGATAAGCGTTAGGCTTACCCCCCTCCCAAATTTGTGCCCTGCCCGTTGAGTTCAACGGCCAGGCCCCCGCGCAGGCAACTCACTGTTGCATCTGCCAGCGCGTGTGGCTCTCAGAGCTAGCAAGATGAATGAGGGTGCATATAAGTTGTACCCCCCCCAGGTTCTGTGAAGAGGAGAGAGTGTGACATTGAACTGAATGGGTGAGAGCGAGCGAGCTCCTCCTCCTCCTCCCGCCCCCGCGGCAGTGCGGGGGCGCGGAGCTTCAGATGAACTGAGGGTGGCCCGTGCCGCGCCGTGCGCAGTGGAGCACGCTCGGAACTGGGTCGGGGTGCGCGACGCGCGATCCTCCGCCCCGAAGCAGCGTCCCGAGCAGCGTCCGCCCCCCCCCCCCCCCCCCCACCCCCGCTCCTCCACCTCCTCCGGCCAGGGACCACTGCGCATGCCTCCTCCGCCCCAGGGGGGAGCCCTCGCGCCCGACCCCCCCTGGGCCCTCGCGCCCGCTCCTGTGCGGGGACCGCTGCCAGAGCGTGACGCGGGCACCCGCTCGGGCACGCGTGGCCCAGTGGCGCACGCCCCGAGGAGGCGAGAGGGAAGGGAGTCACGATCCGCGCCTCTCAGATGGGGTCCGAGCAGATGGGGTCGGAGGATCGCGAGCTCGATTTTCTCCGCACCGACGTCGCCCATGCATCGGTGATGCTTCGACGATGCGGCGCGATCCCCCGACTCCATCTACTCCGGCCACATCAGGGAGGCCTCAACAGGAGCCGCGAACATATCCATGCCACGCCCTCGCGGTTTGGATTCCAGTGCGCGATCCGACGGATACGCGGTCGCACGTGTGTTTTCTGCGCGGGGCAGCCGCCAACGATGCGGATGTGCTTTACGCCGTCGAGGGAGGAGAAGGGCGGGGCAGCGGGGCCCTTTCCCCAAAACAGGAACCCGGCACTGGAGGCCCACCCCCTTGTGCGCGCCGCCAACCTCCTTCCACCTCCTCCGCCCGAGTATAATTATCCCGCGAAGGGCCCAACCATATGCCAATGTGGATACCACAAGCCAAGTGGGATGAAGGAGGGGGGAGCTCCCTGTTGGACCACGAAACGTGCGACGGGTGTGCCGAAACGGGTGTGACGCCCACATGTGGACGGTGCCTCTGAGGCCTTAGTTGGAGCTCTCTGCTCGTGCCACGAAGCGTGTGAGGCTGAGAGGGGTGTGCCGAAACAGTCGTGCCGTGACGCCCACATGTGGACGGTGTTTTTTGGGCCTTCGGCGGAGCTCCGTGCGAGGCCACGAAACCTGTGAGGGGTGTACCAAAACGGGCGTGACGCCCACATGCGGACCCTGCCACCGGGGCGTTCGGTGGAGCTCCCTATGGGGCCACGAAGCTGTGAAAGGTGTGCCGAAACGGGCGTGATGCCGACATGTGGACGGTGCCTCCTGGGCCTTCGGTGGAGGTTCTTGTGGGGGGTGCCTTTGGGCCCTAGGTAGAGCTCCCTATGGGCCCCGAGACGGGTGAGGGGTGTGCCGAAATGTGCATGCGAAAAGCAAAGGCGCGGATGGGAGGAGGGAGAGGGGGCAGCAGGAGGCGGGAGTGAGCCGCCGGGCGTTGTCTCTTCAAAAGGGGAATCCCACACCACAAGATGGTTGGGACAAATCTGTCACCAAATGCCCGCACTTCTGAGTCATCCCAGTGCAGTTCAAGGACATTCGCCATTCTGCCATTCGGAATTTGCCGAATTAGCAATGCAACTTCCTCCTTGTGCAAAAAGCGCGTATGCTGATCGGCACCAATTTCCGTTTTCATATTCTTCATCGTGTGTGTTTGCAATTCAGAAGAACGTGTAGTAGCAGCAACCTGGTCTTTACAATTGCAAAGCAAAACGATCAACCGCCTCGCCTTCACTTTACGGGTCTCCCCAGTTTCGGCAATTCATTATGTTATGTCCACAAGTTCTGACACCGACGAGAAATATTGCGCAAATCGTTTGAGCCAAAATTGCCACGAGGAAGGGCTGGGCTGAGTGTGCCGAAACGGGCGTGACGTCAACATGAGGACCCTGCCACTGGGGCTGTAGTTGGAGCCACGAAGCGTGAGGGATTTACCGAAACGGAGGTGACCTCCGCGGACCCTGTCATAGGGGCCTTTGGTGGAGCTCCTTATTGGGCCACGAAGCGTGTGCGCGGTGTGCCAAAACGGGCTTGACGCCCACATACGGACCTTGTCATTGCGGCCTTAGGTGGAGCTCCCTATGGGGCCACGAAGCGTGTGAGGGGTGTCCCAGACTTGACGGCCGATGGCCGATGATGATGATGATGATGATGATGATGATGATGATGATGATGATGATGATGATGATGATGATGATGATGATGATGATGATGATGCTGGTGATGGTGATGGTGGTGGTGTTGATGCTGCTGGTTATGATGATGATGTTGCTGTTGATGATTTTGACGATCGCGGTGATGACGATAATGATGACGATGATGTCGACGACAATGATGCTGGTGATGACGATGACGATTACGGTGATGGTGATGATGATGCTGCTGATGCTGATGATGATGATTGTGTGACTGATCCTGATACTGATGATGCTGATGACGCTGATGCTGCAGATGGCGATGATGATGCTGATGATGATCATAAGCATGATGATCGTTATGATGCTGCTGCTGATGTTGATGATGCTGATGATGATGGTGTTGATGATAACGATGATGCTGACGATGCTGATGATGACGAAGATCATATTGATGCTGCTGATGCTGCTGATGATGCTGATGATGATGCTGATGCTGCCGTTGCTGTTGTTGGTGATGGTGATGACAATGACGCTGCTGCTGCGATTCATGCTTATGCTGATGATGATGCTGATGTCGCGGACGATGATGCTGAGTATGATAATGGCCATGCCTGTGAGGATGATTCCGTTCTGACGATGCGGCGGAATATGTTGACGAGGATGGTGATGCCGATGTTGATGATGTCGTTGATGATGATGGCGATGATGAGGTTGAGGATGATGTTGATGATGATGCTGATGATTGTGATGATGATGATGCTGGTGCTGATGCTGATGCTGATGATGATGGTTGTGATGATGACGACGATGAGGGTGAGGATGCGGGTGATGATGTGGATGATGATGATGCCGATGCTGTTGATGATGCGTATGATGATGATGCTGATGATGATGATGCTGATGATGATGCTGGCGATGATGTTGATGATGATGATGATAATGGTGATGTTGATGATGCTGCCGCTGCTGATGATGGCGATGCTGTTGATGCTTATTATGACGACGCTGATGATGATGACGACGATGATGACGATGACGATGACGATGATGACGATGATGATGAAGATGATGATGCTGCTACTGATGACGATGATGATGATGATTATGATGATGATGGCGATGTGACCATGCAGCGAGCAGAGGCACGGAAGGAAGGATGGGGGAGAGGAGGTGATAGCTGGAGGTGGGAGTAAGACGCGGGGCGCTGTCTCTTCGAGATGAGGACCCAATTCCACAAGATGGTTTGGAACAATATCTCACACTTCCACCCGCGGGAGCCTCCGCGCTGGAGTCCTGGGGTCCTGTGGCTCTTGCGGTGGCCCGTACCAGAGGGCGGGCGACACGCCCTCTCGGGCAAGTATTTTTGTCTGGGGTTGCTGCCGTGCTGAGCCGAGGACGTAGCCCGAGCTTGCAGGCGATTTCTCGCCCCCAGTCCACCGAGTAGTCGGGGGCGGTCTCAGCACCTCAGCCCAGGATGTTGAGACCGCCCGAGCTACCTCGAGGGGCCTGTTGAGGCCAGTTGGGACTACCTCCAGAGGCTGTCTTTGCACAGCCCGAAGCCTTACACATCCCCGAGCTCTCCCTCAGAAATCAGGCCGCTCGGAAAAGAGGGGGAACTCGGGATGCACTCCTCGGGCTATTTGGGCGCACCCCTATCGACATGGGCGCCCCTTCCGTCGTATATCCCCGAGTTGGGCCCCAAATTGTTGGTCCTGTCGAAAACTCGGCGAAGTCGGTGATTGGGGTCGCCATGCCCCCAGTTACCAGCTCAGGGGACAGGGAACCCTGACCAGACCAAGACGGATGGGGTCTGCGTAGGTTAGGTTAGGGATTCTCCCTTCGCAGAGAAACCCTGACCAGATCGCCCCCTCCTCCTTGGTCTGGTTGGGGCTTCCCTGCCCCTTCCCCAGCTGCCGTAAACATTTGTTTCGCACCCAGCGTTTCGCCCGAGTTTGGGCCCAAGGCGATTCACGGATCGATCCGGCTCGAGAAATACCGCAGACTGTTTGGAGTCTATGGCTCCAGCTGTGATTTTCACAACGGTGTGGTTTGTTTCGCGACGTCGGATCTCAGGGGGTCAGCGCTAACGGGACACGGCCAGTCCCCCCTGATCCCTTCTGGCTGACCCAGGTTCGGGAGCTGTATGGAGCCTTCTCTCTCTCCGCTGATCCGGGTCTGGGTCTGCATGATCTAGACTCTTTGCGTAACCCCACCAGCCCATCGAGAAGCGATGCCCAGACGAGTTGCCCTGATCAGGGATGTGGAGGAGCATGCAGTGGAATAAAGGGCTGGAGCATGCAGTGGAATAAGGGGCTGTGAAATTGTCATACCCAAAGAGGGGGAGGATGGAGGAGGAATCGGAGGAGGAGTGGGGAGATGGGGGAGGGGGAGGAGGGAGGAGGGAGGGGGATGAAAAGGCGGATTGGGATGATGATGATGATGCTGCTGCTGATGATGATGGGTGATGGTGACGATGGTGATGGTGATGGTGATGATGATGATGATGACGATGATGATGTTGATGATGATAATAATGACGATGATCTTGATGCTGACAATGCTGATGCTGCTGCTGATGATGATGCAGATGCTGATGATGATGCTGATGATGATGCTGGTGCTGGTGCTGATTATGATGCTGATGCTGATGCTGACCCTGATGATGATGATGATGATGATGCTGATGATGCTGATGCTGCCGATGACGACGATTATGCTGATGCTGATGATGATCTTGATGATGCTGATCTTGATGATGATAATGCTGATGCTGCTGCTGTTGCTGTTGCTGATGCTGATGCTGATGATGATGGTGGGATGGTGATGATGGTGGTGATCATTACGATTCGTATTATGATGATGATGCTGATGCTGATGCTGATGATGACGATTGTGATGCTGATGATGATTATGATGCTGATGCTGACGCTGATGTTGATGCTGATGTTGATGCTGATGTTAATGCTTATGCTTATTATTATGCTGATGCTGATGCTGATGCTGATGCTGATGCTGCTGCTGCCGCTGATGGTGATGATGATGATGCTGCTGATGATGATGATGCTGATGCTGATGATGATGATTATGATGATGATGATGATGATGAGGATGAGGATGAGGATGAGGATGAGGATGATGATGATGATGATGATGATGATGATGATGATGATGATGCTGACGACGACGACGACGACGACGATGCTGATGATGATGATGATGATGGTGGTGGTGGTGGGTGGTGGTATGATGATGATGGTGATGATGCTGATGCTGATGCTGATGATGATGATGATGATGATGATGATGATGATGATATGATGATGATGATGATGATGATGATGATGATGATGATGATTGATGATGATGATGAGATGATGATGATGATGATGATGATGATGATGATGATGATGATGATGATGATGATGATGATGATGATGATGATGATGATGATGATGATGAGGAGGAGGGAGGAGGAGGAGGAGGAGGAGGAGGAGGAGGAGGAGGGCGAGCAGAAAGGCCAGAGGCCTCTCGATGCCTCTCGGAGTCTCTTCGGATGTCTCTGTAGAGCTTCTTGGAGTCCTCTTGGGGGGCGTCTTTGGGTCCTCTGGGCGGCGCGGGGGCCTCTTGGAGTGTCTTGGGTGCTTCAGGTGAGCCTCTTGGGGTCTCTTGGGGGTCTCTTGGAAGCCTCTTGGGGACCCCTCGGTGGCCTCTCGGTGCCTCCTGGGCACCGCTTGGGGTCCTCTTAGGACGCTCTTGGGATCCTTGGGGGCCGTCCTGGGCCAGCTGGGAGGCTGTCGATCAAAGGAGGGGGTTCCGAATTTGGGCCCCCCCCTCAGGAGGCCAACATGGGCCCCAAACCCATGTAACATCAAGGATTGCTCAGGCCTGTCGGCCAGTGCCGTCGACCCTGAAGGCGACGACGACGAATACGAGGAGGAGGAGGAGGAAGAGGAGGAGGAGGAGGAGCAGGAGGAGGAGGAGGGGGATGAAGGTAGAAGGGAGCAGGAGAAGGCGAAGGAGATGTTCCCCATGTGGGCCGAGGGAGTGGTAGCAGAGACAGACATGGAGCCTTGTGGCCTGCGGCCCTTCCCGCCACCTTGCTGGGGTTGTGGTTGAAAGGACTCTTGGTTGTTTTCGGGCCTGTTGGGGCCTCTGTTGGGCCTCTTGGGGGTCTCTTGGGGGCCTCTTCGGGCCCCTTGAGGGGCTCTTAGGGCCTTCCGGGGGCTTCTTGGGGCGGGAAGCTCGAAATGTGGGTTCGTGGTCCTTTTCGGCCCGGAAGAGCTCGGCGGCCTCTTTGGGCCCGCTATGGGGCCTTTGGGGGTTTCCTGCGGCCTCTTTGCGGCCTCTTGGAGGCTTCTTGGGCGTCTCTTGGGGGCCTCTTGGGCCCGAGGGCTCGAAGTGTCCGTTCGCGTCCCCGTCTGGGCACGCTTTTGGAGCGCTCCTGGAGGGTGCTTGGGCCGTCCTGGAGGCGTCTTGAGCTGTCTTAGACTGCTCTTGGGCATTTGTGGGGCTCTTTTCGAGACCTCTGGGGCCGTCTCGAGGAGTTTTTGCTAGCCTCTTGGGCCGGCTTGGATCGTCGGGAAGCGGAAGAGGCCAGAAATCCGAAATCGTTCCAAAAGCATAGGACATCAATGAATGTTGCCTCATGGGGGCCGTCTTAGGAGTGACCTGGGATGCTTCTGGGGGCGTCCTGCACGCCTCTCGACCCGTCTGGAAGCCGTGAAGGCGTCTTGGACAGACCGTTCGGCGATTCGGGGCACTCTTGGACCTCTTGGGGGCCTCGTAGGGCACTCATGGCGCGTCTTGGCCCTTTTTGGGGCTCCAGGACGCCCATGGGCGGATGCGTATCTGCCTCCCCCCAGGACCCCCCCCAGGGTCCCCCCGGGACCCCCCCCTCGGCGGGGGAGGGATCAAAGGGAAGGGGCTTCCCTTCGACGCAGTACGACGTTGCTACGGTTTTCTCTCGCTGGCATGCTTGAAGAGGAGGGTGCAGGGAGAGGGACTCTAAAGCGAGCTGAGGGACGTAAGGAGCGGAAGCGAGCGTGCGCCCGCGGTCGCGTCGGCTCAAGCGGCCGGCCGCCCAAATATGATTGTGCCTCACCGCGAGGCACACAATCGCTATCGAGACCAAAAGGATTCTCCTATTGCTTAAGATGGCACATCCTCTCCTACTGGGACTATCGTTACTACGGTACAACAGAACTGGAGCTTGGTTTCGCCTAAGGCGAAGCTGCTGGCTGGGCCTCCCAGCCCCCTTCAAACTTGGTAGCGGAGCTGGCCTATGATGGTCAGCTCTCGCTCTACCCCTCGCCAGCCACGGCAATATATGGTGGACTGCGGATATGGTGGAACATCAGGGTGCAGTGGGTTTGTGCGGAGGAATGTATATAGCTACGCAACAACGCAAGGACATGTGCAGCGATACCTCTGCTCAAGCGGAGGCCTCTTACTTACATCCTACATCCCTGCGCTTCTACACTCCTGAAGTCAGCCCGCCTACTCCACTTGGAAATTTCTTCGAAGAAATACTGCACGGAAGCATCCGATATGATATAATACCGCTTCCAACCCCACGCAGACTTACGACTACCCAACGGAAGTCCCAACCGACTACATCCGACTACGACCTACGAGGCCATTGGATTGGCGTTGCTATCTTTGGGCGCACTTGGGTCGCTATTGGATGTGCGGTAGGACATATGCGTGGCGGAGACGACGCACGAACGACCAGCCCTCATTGGGACCCAGCCGGTCAAGTACCCTTTCGCGAATTCGTCCGCGAAGTACATGCCTGGATCAACGTGGCCACAGGCAATATGACGCGCTCCCAGCAGGCTGCAGCTCTGCAGCGAGGATTGGGAGGTCTCGCACGGACTATAGCCATGAGAGCCCCTCCAGCAGTTATCAATTTTGGCGTCAACATAGGTGGCAGCCATACTGACAGCGTCACCTATTCTATGTTCCTCTTGAGCACGAAGTTCGAGAATTTAGAAGAGGAGCGCAAACTCAACTCTGGTACTGATCACATTGGTTTCCGAGTCCATGCGGGAGAACGCATCCACCATACGTTAGCACGTTTTGAGTTAGCCCGTTATGAAGCTGAAACAGCCGGCTTCAACATCCCCAATTTCCAAATCCTAGCAGTGATTCTATTCAGAGCTCTTGGAGTTGGGAGGGCATCGCGTGCACAACAACTCGTGCAGCCTCTAAACCACCATAGGCCGAGAGACCAACAATTTGACGCTCTATTTGAACGCATGAGGTCATATGCTCGCATTGCTGAGAGAATCCCCGGCAACATTGGTGATATCTTTAATCTTGGTCACCGAACCGAGACCTTCCACGTGGAGGCCACTGCAGGGCAACCTGCCAACAACGTCAGGAATGATGATGCACAACCAACTGAGGCCACTACACTGCTGGCTCAGAATGGTGGAACGGCCTCGGGGTCGCAAGACTCCTGGGCCAGGATTTGGGGGCCGCCTGATGCGGCTTCCCCCATGCAAGCCATGGCCCTAATGGGCTCAGCGGGGCAGCCCGCCGAGTCCGACTTCGACTCCGGCACTGATGCCGATGCGTCTTCAGACGACGAAGCTACAGCCCTTGATTACTCTGATGTGCTTACGTACCGTATTGAAGAGCAACAAGTGCAATGGTTATATTTGGGCCACCAAAGACGCGGGCGTCGCTGGCGGAGGTCCACGAAGAAACCAGTCCGAAAGGTAAGGCGTATCGCGCGACGGTCACTCAAAGGAAAGGGCAAAGGTCGATGTAGAGGTACAGGTAAGCGTCGGCGATTGCACGGTAGAGGTGTACTAGCATTCTTAACATCTCTTACTCTTACTGGGCCACGGTATGAAGACATGTTCTTAGGTGCTGGCAGAAACCGCAGGCATACATCGGGAAAAAAGGCAAGGGGCGACGGGGGGGCCCAACTGATGCCAACGGTGAAACTATGGAGTGCGACGTATGCCACAGTGCACAGCATTTCCGACGCGAATGCCCTCGAGGTGGTGGAAGAGGCACGGGCCCGTCAATACATTTGGCTCAAACAGACTCCGACATGCAGTATGTTGACTGGGGTTCACTTGTAGCTGACCCTGCCGATAGCTCAGCCACAGTTGTTAATTTCATGGCTGCCAGATAGCTCAGCGCCAGTGTGACCCTCGAGAATTGCGCCGGCGAGCTGTTCGAGGATGCGTTCACGGCGACGTCGATTTGGCAGAATGGCTGGGCATACCCATCGCGGGGCAACCTGCAGATATTGAATTTGTCGAGAACTTCCACATGCCCGCCGAAGGAGATGCTGACATGGCGGGGGCGCCCGTGGATTCAGAAGTTACCATGCCTGCGACAGACGAGGAAATACAATTGATGCTTCATCCTCGGGCCATTGGAAATCCGACAGATATGGAACTAAGCGATCATGATCCTTTGCGGGAAAACCCGCCAGATCGGTCCATGAGCCGCCAGAGGCGATCGGCAAGCCGCCGGGTCAGGGGGGGAAATTATCGCGACGACGACGAGGACGAAGAATGGGAAGGTAGTGGCCGCGTGATGCGTCGCGGTCGGTTCCCCGGTCGCTCACCTGATCGCGCGCGGGCCCGCTCCAGTGGCGCTCGCTCGAGCGGTCTTCGGCGTCCTCGTCCTCCTGGCGCGGGAACTCCAAAGGCCCCCGCCATGGCAGGCCGATGGGCCTGCCACTTCCCCGAGGAGGGGGCGCTTGCGGGGGCGCCCGCCTCAAGATGATCAGCCGCGAGAAGAATGCCCGGGCGGCAGAGTCCAGCGCCTCGTCGGTTGCGCGGAAGCTGGACTGGCTCGCCAATCCGTTCCCCTAGCAACAATGCAGCATTGGCGGGGCAAGGGTTGGACTGAGCATCAAATGAGTCATTGGTACTCTGTTTGTAATATTCAAAGAGGTGAGGACGGCGAGATCATTCGCTCGACAAGGACTGGACCTGTTGAAGCACAAGGGCAGATTGTCACGCGCGACCGCGCGAGAGCTGTCATCGAGGAAAGGAAGCTCTATAGAGGCGTTTGTTGCACGTGCCCCGCGCATGCAGACCGCGGGCCTGGCTGCCCCGTGAGGCGCCCATTCAGAAGCCCGAACTTTGAGAGGACGCCTTGGGTTTGGTCTCGTGGTGATGGTCGTGGGTACTGCGCCGACCCTAATAAAACGCCATATAGGAGGCAGTTGGCGGAAGCCGACTACGAGCAAGCAACGGGTAGTGAGATATCCCAATCTATTCAGATATGGGAAAACCTCACACCTATTCATTGTCTGAACCAGTTCAGTCGAGACTGGCACTCGGGGCGCGCGGGGAAACCTGCTGACCGTAAATCAGAGGAAGAAGATGTTCAACAGGAAGCTGATGAAGATGAAGATGATGAGATGGCCGAATAAGTTGGCCCCGCGGACGCGGCCCCGGAAGGGCGCGCGTCGGGCGACTCCATTGTTGCGGGCGCCGCGTGCAAGTCGAGCACTTCGATTTATCCTAGGTCTGTTGTTACTGAAACGATGGATCTCTCCCCTGAAAGGCGGATTGCTTACCGCGATGATGGTGTAGGCTGGGTAAAGACAAGCGTGGTAAGAATATTCAGCGCCGCCAAATACCTTCTCGCAGGGAAGCAAAATGCCACTATTAAGAACCTGGCCCTCAGAACGCCAAGTGGTTTCGATTTGAACCCTCTCCGGGGCCCCGTGCGTCGTGGGCCAGGGGCGCCGGCAGGGGCCGCGGCTAAGGCAGATCCCGAGCCGAAGCCAGAGGCGCCGATCGATGTTCCTCCATTTTCGGATTCATCAAGTCCATCGCTCGGCCCTGATCAGATCAGACCCAGGAAGAAGAAAAGGAAGAGCCCAGAGGATCCGAACCCTGGAGATAGTAAGCAGCGGCGATCTGCGGGGCAGCCTGCTGACCGACGTCGACCCAGAGGACCAGCAGTGGCTGCCGCTGCAGCCGCATTCCAAGGCACCAGCACCCCCACTCCAAGGGATCCTGTGCCACGTCGCGGCCCTGCACCAGGTCGGGCGCACAGGACAGGCTGGGTGCCCTCGCTAGAAGGATCAAGAAGGGATGCTTCCTCAACATGGCGCGGCACTGAGAAGCTACTGGCAACCTCGTCGAAGGCGCCAGGAGTGGCCCCCAAAGATCAGACAGTCGAGTCCTGCAACATCAAAGAGAAGAAACGCCAGGACTACGCCATCAGTACCCCGCCAGGAACTCCTCGGACGCCTAGGGGAACTGCTGGCGCTGCCACATTGGCGGCGAACGCGCCGGCACCTGCCGCATCAGCGGTAGCTCAGCGTCCAGCGGGGCAACCTGCTCAGAGTTCCGCAGGGCAACCTGCGCAGAGTTTTGCAAGGCAACCTGCCCTCACTTTGGAGATGCCAGTGGAATGCCGAGAGTACTGGGACAAGTTACGCACGTCCAATCGTATGAAGATCAACCCAGCATATCATCCTCAAATTGATGACGGGTCTGATCGATGCATAGTGGTGCAGTGCGACCTCGTGGACGCCGCCATTCATCATGGCCAGGGCGCACATGGGCGCCAGACGGTGCGCAATATTATGCGCAAGTGCCCGGCACTCCCGTGCGATTCGGAGAAAGGAATACTCGGCTGGGATCCTCAAAGCAGAAGGTATCAGAAAACCGAGGTTCAGCTATGAGGAGCAGCGTCGCTGTTCAGAGTGGCTTACGATTGCCCTTCGCCACAAACCTTTCCATGGAGGTCGTCTTTTTGACAGATTCCCGCGGGAAGCACCATCCTATGAAGAGTTTGATGGACGGGCTGATTTGTCAAAATTGTTCGACCGCTGGCCAGCTGAAGGATGTGATAATTATCCTCGCAAGCATCTGGGGACTGCGCGCCAGAAGCTCAAGAACCAACACTGGGCATACCAGGCTTCTAGCTGTGCTGGACCTGATTGGCGTGGTCGACCACGCTGGAATGCAGAAAAGCAGGCCGCAGCTCAAGAAGTGCAAGTGCGCCTCCGAGTCGCGCGACACGTACTTCATCCGTCCAAGCACCGGACATCGCAGCCCTGGGATGAAGTGCCCTGTATCATTGTTTATGAGAAGTTCGGGGTCGACCGCTCCAGGTGCACCTTGTTATTCTATTATTGGTATTCAGTGGGGAAATAACCCCGTTGTGCCTAGCGTCGGATTGTCATGCCGCGCCGGCGACGCCAGCAAGAACAGGGGCAGACGGTTTGTACATGGTTGCCCATACCTTCTTGGTGAAAATAGAATCTAGTCCGGTCTGCGCGGTGATTCCGAGGTGTTGGCCATGGCTAGCTTGAAGAAGCTGCTTCGGGACAACGTACCGATATTGGTGTTCAGCAAATGACATCATAATGTCAGCAGGCCGTGACGGCAGAATTCCTCCGACTCACATCTTTCAGCTGATAGGTATTTTACCGTATGAATATTGCTGCAGGTGCAATCGTGTGGGACAAGTATGGATCAACCCCATGTACTTGTGGGACACCAATCAGCAGTATCCGTGCAGTGACCTTTCTGTCCAGAAAATGTACGAATTTCGGAACGATGCGCCATCGTTGAAGGATTGGTTTATTCCAAAGACCCCCTACATCTTGAAGTGTCCCGAACCGACACCTATTCAGGGAGTCGAATCCTCATGCTGTTCATGATATAGGACACGTATCAAGCGGGGGCACCTGCAGGGGATCTGATGGATCATGGACACAGGCTCAAAATGCGGACGTGACAGGTATTACTTCAAGTGGCATCACGCTCTCCGACACGCTGTGCGCCAACGACCCGTGGCGTGCTCAGGTGCAGCAGCTGCCAGTACCCGCAGGGCAACCTGCTTCATTTGCTCCAATGAGCAGAGCCACAGACCCATTCGGTACTCCACAGAGTGCTGGGAGACAGGCGAGGCTCCAAAGCATTCGAATGGACCCGCAGCTCTATCAGGCTCTACAGCGACATCGCCATTTTCATCGCCGCGTCCACATGCGGGGCAACCTGCTTTGCCTGAGCACCATGCTGTACGGAGAACCGAGAGTTTGGTCGGTCAGCAAGAATGGATGCACCGGCAGATGCGTGAAGCCGCTCAGAGTATGCGTAGGGATGGCATTGACTTCTCTTAGCGCCAACTGGACGCCGCCTTTGGAGTATGTTCCAGATCCAGATCCATCACCGGACAACCCCAGTCGGTTTGGATACGTGCCAGCATTTTTCAGTCATCCGACATGCGGTCCAACGGCTGCCGACCGCCCCACAGCAACGCCAATGGACGACCCACCTTATCCTGACTATCACGCTCAGGTAAGTGGCACTCCCCGAGTGGGGACACAGCCCGAAAACCCGTATGTACGGGCGACTGCCGACGACTTCTACCAGTCTCAGCTGACGCGTGGCTCAGGGCATGCATCAGGTGTGCATCAGGTGTGCCAGGCCAGATCCCTCACTATGGATATCTGGCCGCCCCGATGGACCAAGACGTGCAGCAACAGGCCCCAGGCCCAGTAGTGCCATCGTCCATGGGAGGGCTACGCCCTTAGATCTTAGCCATCCATGAGGCGCAGCAGGCCAACGTGGCGATGCAGTCTGCCCGCCAGCGTCGCAACCAGGAGCGTAAGACTAACAGAATGTTGAGCCGTGCGGGGCAGCCTGCTATTTCCAGTACAGCAGGGACACCTGCGATCAGTCCAGCCGGGCTTGCAGCAGTTCAGCTACCAACTGTTTCACCGATTCGATACGAAGCTGGTGAGACCACTCTGGAGCGCCAGACGCGTGTCAGGCCATCGGCAACGCCGCCCATCATCAGTGACGGCGACTTCAACAAGTGTGCCATATGCCTGGGCCATCTCATGAACCACGATAAAGTCTGTAGGCTCCAGTGTGGCCACATATTCTACGCACAGTGCTGGGATCGAGTTGCACGTGCTCATGTGGATAGGCAGTTGGCTGGGAACATGGATCTTTCCGCAACTGAGGCACCCTGCGCCATCTGCAGGGGTGTTGGCTTAATCGCAACCGAGTTCCACTACGCCCTCGCTGGAGATCAGAAGACACTCGACCGTCATGACGATATCCTCCGAGGGGCGAACGAACTCAGGGACCTCCGTGAAGAGCTCAACCGCGTGGCGGCGATGATGGCGAGCAACGCGGTAGTCTCAACAACGACACCAGCGGGGCAACCTGCATCATCAGCTAACGCGGGGCTAGTGACGGAGGCCACAACACCTGCAGGAACATTTGCTGTAGACGCGCCTATGCCACTGATAGCAGAGACCGCTAACAATGCAGGGACACCTGCAACGTCAGCACCACCTTCGGTGCCGGTTAATGACGCGCGGTTGAGGCGTATGGAAAGGGTTACTGATAGGAGCGCTCAGTGGCTTCAGTCTCCACATGCGCGCATGCCATATGGGCGAGACATTCGTCCGCGCAATCAGCGTGGGACAGAGAGCCCAGTGAGCGTGCGTAGTGGCAACAGTGCGATATCCGAACGCGACATGCTGCATGCGGTGTTTATGGTAAATACAGATGGCCAAATGGGCATGCTCGCAGACGGGGATACGTTTCTGAACCTGCCCATTACCTCTGCATCGCGCCCATGCACACATGACGAATATCCTACAGCTTGAATCTGTAAAAAGAGCTAGCTCTTTTACGGAAGAAGAGGCTCGTGGATACATGTACGTCCTTACATTTTTGTCATGGAACGACTGGGTGTTGGAGCAGAGGCGCCGCAAAGGCACGCGCGGTACGACGCTGTCTGAAGTGCCGGGATTATTTGGTGAACGCCACGAACCGGCCTTGGCGGCGAACAGTGGAACTATGAGGAATGGTATGCAGACTATCCCCTTGGATATTGGCAGTAAGCTCAATATTATTGGTTTAAAGACGGCACAGACCTTCGGACAGGCATCTCGCTCCCACGGACACGCCGTCGAGAGGCTGGACCTGGCGAAGAGGCTCGACGTGTCCGGAGTGGGGCATGGCACCGCGATGTGCGATAAGTCCCGGCGCTGCAGAATTGCACGCAAAGAAAGGACATATCCGGCGGGGGCGCCTGCTGTGCCGAGACTTGACCCTTACTCCGCAGATGTAGCTGAGGGCCCTGGGGGGAACCTCCCTGCTATCCTGGGTCTGAGGAGCATGTCCGACGTGAGGGCCATCCTGATCCTGGAGCAGGGGCACGAGAAGATGATCATCCCTGGCTCTGACATGTGCAAGATTATACTTGGAAGTGGTGCCGGAGTGCTTGATATGATGAAGACCCCTTCTGGACATCTGACACTCAATGTCGGGGCTGCCTCTGAGGATAAAGGGTCGATGTCGTTTACTATTACGGCCGATCCTCAGTGCGAAGATGATCCGTTGCTCGTCAAAGAAGCGTCTGATCCAGAGCCAGCCGCGGGGACACCTGCTATGAGTGACGCTCATGCATATGATGTCGCATCAGCTCGTCCATCAGCGAGGAGACGTTCACGTTCACGATCCAGTCTTTGGTAAATAACACCTAGGAGACTTGGCATCGCAGGAATACGTGCTTCGGGAGCAACCCGACCTCGGCCGACGAGGACTTCGATTTGCGCAACTTGCAAGCGAAGATATATCAGGCCATCTACGAGGAGGACACGAAGTGCACGCCGCCCGATGCACATGCAGGGACACCTGCGGAAGGAGAATATACCGCTGAGAAGTTTGATATTTGTTCTTCGAGCAGAGGCTCTGCAGCGCAGCATGACGCCGGCATTTGGGCGCCCCCATCGCCGAGCGAGCGACGGGGGCAGGCGCGCGCCGCGGCCGCTCGCGCTTGCTGGGCCGTGCGCTAAGGTACTGTCAGCAAACGCGGGGGAACCTGCGTTCTTTTCCCCGGCGCCGGCTGTGCGCGCCAGGGGCAGTGGCCAGCCTGGCTGCGCGGCTACCGCGGATAGCAGTGGGCCCGGCAGTGAGGCCGCTGCAGAAAAAGAAGCGTTATCGCATCATTATCACTCTCGCGCATTTGTTATTGAAGATATACGGACAGCTTGCGCTGAACTCCGAGCCCGCGGCTACATGTGTGACCGCATTGCACATGCAGAGGTCATGACCTCCACTGGTGCACAGTATTTGGGTGCTCTACTCTCGGGTGATCGCCAACTGTTGTGGGTGGCAACACCTGCTGATCGGCATGTGAGATTGCCGGGCAAGCGGGCAGGGCCACATTATCATCAGCGCATCCAGATTTTGATGACCAAAGCTTGTGGGACCACCAGGATATTTCCGGAAGCAAAGTCCTATACGAGACGCTATTGAAGATCTTGATTTACAGGCCATGCGCATGCGGTTCTGCCACTTCGGCCTCAAGTACGACCGTTCTAATGCGTTGCCCAGCGGATCATATCTGCAAGTGCCCTGAGTGGGACCATGTTGTCAGACGGGTAACGATGAACCTGGACGACAACACGATCATGCAATACATCAAGATTCAGGACCAGCCTATCGTGTACAATTACGACGCACTATTACCAGATGGTGCTACCAACGTCCGTACTCGACCGTACTGGAAGCAGCCTGAACCGGCTCTCCTCGGACACGGGAGCTCACGTCCAGGCTTGTGGCGAGTGGCGATCATCGATGACGATCGCCCCCCTCCCCCTTCGATTGAGCGCGGCCGCGTGCCCCCCTCTGTCCCCGAATTGTCGACGCCCAGTTCACCTGGGACTGAACGAGAGACAGCGCTACCAACCGATGCCAGAATTGAGCAAGAAGAAAAAGGAGGAAGACAATGAAGCAGGCATCAAACCACGCAAGATACCCAAGATATTCGAAAAAGGCAACGACGACTGGAGGTGACCTGAAAGGACTCGGATGTAGCGCGTACTACACCGACGCACCTCTGGACTCCGACACGGAAATTGACGATGAAGAAGAATTTCTCATCGCGCTACCTGCGGGGCAACCTGCTGAATCCTTTGCAGATGTATTCTCCATAATCCCCACTTTGTGCAATGGACGTCACAACAAGCTGGACTACTACTACTCCTACCACGACTACTACGACTACTACGACTACTACTACTACTATTACTACTACTACGACTACTACGACTACTACGACTACTACTACTACTTTTACTACTACTACTCCTAACACTACTACTACTACTACTACTACTACTACTACTGCTACTACTACTACTACTACCACTACTACTACTACTACTACTACTATACTACTACTACTACTACCACTACTACTACTACTACTACTACTACTACTACGCCTACTACTACTAATGCACCATGTGGACGTTCGGTTTGCCAAGGTTGTCATACTTCAACCCAGCTGCAGAACGACTGGGTTGTCTTCCTATTTCAATGCGCAGGTTAATTGCGATACTTGGTTTGCACATCGTGAAGAGGGTTTGCCGCGCATCAAGTTCAGTGGGAAGGTGGGCGTACGTCAGAACGATCTTCGACGATTCTACTTACGAGAACAACCAGTGGGTACTTGGGTGGATCAGATACCACCATGGACTACGTTGGCCAAAAACAAGGGCATTTGCAAGGTGAGCATAGATCAATGCACTACTGGCCCACGTGACTCCCATGGGGTACCGACGCGAAAGCCGACTGAGATAATGGCCAACCGTCGCCTTTTACTCACCCGTTTTGAACGAAAACGATGTATTGGCCATCATCAACATGCGTCGGCATGTAACAGGGAACTGTCCGTGGCTGCACAAACTACTTCAAAGATGCAGTCGCTTTTTGTCGATGCTGTTCGGATGGGACACGATCTCTTCCAAGTGACTCGTGAAACTTTCCATGGTCATCCTCATTCGCCCGCCGCGCTGGTTACCAACGTGAGTGGATGCGACTTGGGCGATCCGAGTCTCCCTCGGCAACCCGATGGCTCGATTGCGAGACCACCCTCGGGAGGGCTCGGGTGTCCCGCATGCGCGGATAATGTCAGCGCGCATTCCTTCACATGGCAGAATTCCGAGACATTGCAGGTGGCCCAATAAAGACGACTACCATTGGGGATGTCCGAGCTGTAAGAAGAACTACGGTGGGAACAGGCTTGGGCACGTACTAACGCCTGGCAAATGCAAGTTTGCCAAGCCCTGGAAGTTGCCCGACAATCGTGGACAGGTACCACCGGTTCCTGCCGAGCCGGCAGCAGGACTTGCACCGCTAGCTCCTGCTGAGCCAGCAGCACCACCCTGAGGCGCCAGCCGCATTGCCAATCACGCAGCTAAGAGCACCAAGACCCGGCTCAAGAGCTGGACCTACAGCGGGTGCGAGCAGTCACGACATTACTGTAGGCAGACATGCTTCTGATTTTGCTGCAGGGCAACCTGCCTCGAGCGGAGCTTGTAGTTCGGATGGCCATCTCCGACTGCCGCAGGTTAGAGTCAGACGTGGTCGACAGCAAGGTGGAGAAGCACCTCCTTCAGCACTGGCGGGCAACCCTGCTGCGCGACCACGACTACCAGACTGGTCACGGTTCGACGTACAAACCAGTCTACAAAATTTACGAAACCTTGACCCCAGCGCGGTAACACGCGAGATGCGGAAGTTACGCTTGCGCTGGTCCCATGCGAAAGAGCCAGAGACGAAACTCATCTTGAGCAAGACAAATCTGGACAATGTCCGACTCAACCTGATCAACGGTGTCTGCGACACATGTTGGGAGTGCAGAGCTTGGGACAAGCCTGGGCATGCTGTTATTTCCTCCACCGCGCTGCCTGGCAAATTTAATGAAGAAGTGGAATGTGATCTGATGTTGTACAAACAAGAACACAACATTTTCCATATCATCGATCGCTGTATACGATATGCTATTGGGATTGAGATGCCAGACAAGACTATTACAAGTATCCCGGATGCATATCATCAGTGCTGGATCCAGTTCCGACCTGCAAAGGTATTCTACTCCGACGAAGAGGGTGCCCTTAACAACGACGCTGCGAAAGCAGTCCTCAAGGCAAAAGGCACTGAACTTAGGATACGTGCGCGTGGACAGCACGCTGCGACGATCGAAGCCAGAAATGGCATCCTGCGCCATATACTTCACGTCGTGGAAGCTGAACCCAATAGGTTGGACATACCTCTTGTGTTCACACGGCTACTGCACGAGGCCTTATTCGCCGCCAGCGTGTTCACCTTCTATAGTGAGGTGTCACCATAACGCTCTGTTTGGACGGCAACCAGCAGTGCTTCCGGACCTGCCTGTCCTGGGCCACGAGTAGCCGGCGGAAACGTCGGACCATTCTCGTGAGCAGACGATGCGCAGGGTATGTATTGAAGCTATCACACAGGCAACATCACTAGCTAATACCAAACGTGCCTTACGCACTAAGACGACTAGTACTGGTCAGCACTATTACGATGAAGGAGATTTGGTATCATCGCCCCACGACCGCGAAGGATGCCTGGGGAGGCTGGAGTGGCCCATTCCCGGTTGTAAAGAATGATCCCGAAAGGGGTCGAGTCATCATGCGAATGGGCAATCGGGGTGTTCGAGTACAATACGGCGATGCAATACATTCACTATATATTGAAGCACTGACAGCCGGAGAAATTGGCTCCGACAGTACGGCACTACGCACAGTGTTGGCATTCGTGGTCAGTTTAGCCGCGGGGAGGACTGCTATGACCTTTGGCTATGTGCCGACCAAGAAAGGGGCGCTTCAGGTGACGAGTGCAAGCCGTCTGTCTCCTAAGGTACATCTAGCTTTACAGTACCTTATCAGAAACTTCTTCCGCATTGAGAATGTAGTTTCAGTCAGGCTAGCCAAGCGTATTCATAAGCTACCTCCGGTTACTTATGCTGACAGCTGCACATTGGTCCACTATGACAACGACGTGAATCCAGGATTTCATTATTATGAAGCAGAAGGTACTGCACTGAATATACAAGATAACTGGATCAGCACACTCGAGAATTATCCAATGCCTGAAGTCCATTATACTTCAAACAGGTCATGATTAGGACATGACAAGATTTGAGGAATTGGCGAATACACCGGCACTGGAGGGAACCACAAGAGAAGCCTCAGACGCCGAACTACCACATGATGATGGACGGGTTTCTACGATCTACGAAGAATCAGAGGCTGATCTCGAGTCACATTATATGGAAGTGTGGTATGCAGAACTACAAGAGGAAAGGGGACTCCTGGAGGCAACTTCACCAGAGGACCTCTTGACCATACCTGCACAGATGGTTCCAGACCAAAGTGTGCTGATCATTGTATCTGATGAGCAGCGCGGACACCTGCCGAAGTGGGGGCGCACTCGCGACTCCGACGCCGAGGAGACGTACTACGTCCCCATGTGCACCATGGACGAATACGACAACTACGGACTGGACTCAGACGAAAATGGTCAATCTGTCGAATTCTGCTTTACGGCAGAAATGTCAAAGGTTGTCCTGCCCGAACAACAACATCTGCTACTAGATGCCGACCGTGTGACCACTATGCGAGTGTACGTAACCGCCGCTGCAAAGCGAGCTGTGGTCGTCAAGGAAGACGACCTCCTCGCGAAAGCTGACATCCAGGCGAATCCCGATAAAGTATCGAAGGCCCTCTACACTGAATTCAAGACATGGTCCGACAACAAGTGTTTTAATATGCCAGATATAGCTGAAGCGTCGAACATCATGACTTCGACAGACGCGCGCAAATGGAAGTTCGTGAAGAACGAGAAGGGCGAGATGGAACGTACCATCAGACTGCGCCTGGTAAGCAATGGACCATTGCTTCCCTCGACATCAACATGGCCTTCCTGAAAGGGTTGACATATCGGGGACTTGCTGAGCCTCCTGGTGAAAAGGAACCTGCGGCGTGTTTTACTCTACCGCCTGGATTGGCCACGGCGCTCCGAACTCTCCCAGGATTCGAACACTACGACGAGTCAAAGCACCGCCTGCAGTGCTTGAAACCAGGCGCGGGCACCAGAGACGCACCGCGGGCTTTCTCATTGAAGCTCAGAAGGACCACCAGAGGTTCTGGTCTCCGACCCGCGTCCTACGACGAGGAGTTCGAGACGAGCAACAACTTGCTCACGACCAAGCACGTTGATGATATCAGTATGGCCGGCACTGAGGACACCATTGACAAGTCTGTCAAGTGCGTAGGAGACACTTTTGGTAAATGTAAACGCAACAAGCACACATGCACCAACTGTGCTGTGATATACACCAAGGATGAGGACGGCTATGTCACTCTGGGCCAAGATGAGTACATCAAGCAGCCCCGTCCTATACAACATCCTGAACTTACCGGCGCCGACGCCGACGCTCAGGCATCCAACATGTTTGCAGACGTGTTCGTTAGCCTCGGGGGCGCGCTGGCGTTTGCATTAATCACCCAGGTGCGGTTGATGGTGCATGTTGTATCTCTACAACGTGTCCAAGAACCGACCAACATCCAAGTGCGACGACTGTGCGCGATCACCAGGCAACTACAGGCCTGCCCAAAGAAGATCGTCTACCAGGCGATGACTCCTACGGGCGAGGTCGACCTGCATAGCGACTCAGGATACCGACGCCTGAGTGGAGACGCCGACGACGACGTCAGAGGCTATGGTATTCGCGGGGCAAACCTGCTACGACGTGGAAACACGTCATCCGGCAAACCTGTCGTTCATTTAATCGATGCGCATTGCAAGGCTCACCGCTTGCAGGTCCACTCGGGCTATTCAGCAGAGACGCTAGCAGCAGCCCATAGCGTGGATGACTGTTATCCCACGATTGTGACTCTGCACGAGCTCCACGCAGGGCCGCTCACGCCCATTCAGTTTAAAGATATACTTGTGTTGGGTGCCCTGAGCATCAAGGCCATTTTGACTATAGGTGCTGAGTATGTTTTAAGTCCTTGTCAAACAACGACTTGAACAAGCCGACTGAGTGTACCCTCTTAGGACACATCAGCTGGATACGACAGATGATGAAACGTGGGATCGTGCACAGCATCCAGTGGTGCGACACCCGCGATATGACCGCGGATGGTCACACCAAGGGGAGCATCGACAGAGAAATGCTCCTACATGTCATGGGATGTATACAGGCCTTCAAGCATGACCTGAAGAGTCATACTTCGTATCGGGCCGGCCAGACATCCAGTTCTGACGCCGTCGAGTACAACAAACTGTACAAGCAAGGCGACTTGCGAGCGGGCCCACCTTCCTGCTGGTCCGCCCCTTTTTTCTGTCCTGCTGTGCCTGCTGTATGGGGGCGACGGGCTCACGCTTCGTCTCCCTCCCCTCCCGATTCTAAAGCGAGCTGAGGGACGGAAGGAGCGGAAACGAGCGTGCGCCCGTGGCCGCGTCGGCTCAAGCGGCCAGCCGCCCAAATTTGACTGTGCCTCACCGCGAGGCACACAATCGCTAAAGGATCTTCCTATTGCTTAAGATGGCACATCCTCTCTTGTTGGGACTATCGTTATTACGGTACAACAGAGCTGGAGCCTGGCTTCGCCTAAAGCGAAGCTGCTGGTTGGGCCTCCCGGCCCCCTTCAAACTGAGGGGACGACGGAGACGCAGGGAAAGAGGACAACGGATGCGTTTAACGAGCGCACGCCAGCAGGGGGTCCACACGCCGACAGGGCCGGTGGATTTCAGGCCCCCCCCCCTCAGGAGGCCAACGTCAAAGATTTGTCTTTCCTCGCTGAGGCACCAAAAGGCCTTCTGACACCTCGCGGACCCTCCCTTCCAAACCCAGGGGTAGGGGGTGTGGGGGAGAGGTAAGAAGGGGGTTGGAAGATGAACATCCCTAAACCACTCACGCCCCAAAGGCCTAAAAGGCTGGTGGGATTCAACATCCTAGGCCATTTGCGGCCTGAGGGCCAGTGGGATTTACATATGTATCTAGTCTTGCCCACCCCTGGTTGATCCTCTTTCTGTCCCCTTCCCTGCTGCTCTTTACCTCCAACCCTCGCCATGATCTCGTTAGCCAGTGGTGGGCAGGTGATCATCGGGACGCGTAGGGCCGATGGCGTTTCCACGCTGGAGGTGCTCACAGAGGCGGCCCGGTGAAACTAGCTCTCTGTGCGACGGTGGGGAGGGCAGACGTGGAGATGCAGGGATGTGGGAAACGCGAGACGGGATAAACGAGGATGAACATGAACCCGGGGTTTTTGAAACCGCACATCGCGTGTTATGTGGCTGGCTGGGTGGGTGAGTGGGTTCGCTTTCACATAGCATAACACAGTCGTGCCCGGCCGCTTGAATGTTTTTTCTCAGCAGCGTTCCTCTTGTTATTCTGGGTACAGATGTAGCGAAATGGCCTGGCAGCTGCGATCTCCACGTGGCGTGTTGACACCGCAATGCTCGCTCTCAACACGCGCGCTGATGCAGCAACCTGCGCATACACCACATCGCATGTGTACATCACAATGACGGGGTGCACGGCAGTGCCGTTGTGCACCGCAGCGCCTGTGTACACAACGGCAAATGCGAACGTCACAACGCCTCTGCACAACACAGCTGCGGCCACACAAGCACGTCCCGCGTGCACCACAGCGCCTATGTGCAACACGATCCGCGTGCACACCTCAGCAGCCGCGCGCAGCGCGGCAACTGGCGCCTGCGTGCACCCCACTGTATATGTACACCACAGAGTCCGCGTACTCTTCGGGGGTCCCGACGATGCCCATAAACCGAAACTCGTGGTCGTATGGGGGGGTGAGGCCCGAACGTATCACATTGAATCTGCAAGTTTGTTGTGGTCATTGTTTTTGGGCCGCCTGGATACTCTGGCAAGTTTTTTGAGCTGCGTGCGGCTGCGGCGACGAAGATTCCTCCAGAGGGGAAGGGCCCTTGGCGCCTCGAGTTCACTTGCGCTGCGGTTTCGTCCGAAAAGCCCAAAGGGCCTCCAAGAGGGGAACCACCAACGGACAGTTTGAGCATTCCCCCCCAAATGCCCCCAGGAGGCCCCGAAAGGCGCCGAAGAAACCCTTTGAGAGGTCCAAGATAAACCCAAGAGCGCGCCCAAGAGGGCAACAAAAGCCTCAAATCCTTCCCTTCCCCTTATTGCCCCCCGCACCTCCCCGTCGTCCTCCTCGTCCTCCTCGTCCTCCTCGGCCTCGTCCTTCTCGTCCTCCTCGTCCTCGTCCTCTTCGTCCTCGTTCTCGTTCCCGTCCTCCTCTCCCTCCTCCTCCTCCTCCTCCTCCTCCTCCTCCTCCTCCTCCTCCCCCCTCCTCCTAGCGCCCAGGGTCGGCGGCACCAGCCGCAAATCCTTCCCAGTAAATTGGTCACTGCGTGGTCACAAGGTGGCCACTGCGCCGTGGTCGGCGCGATGGTATTGTGTGTGTTGTATAAGATACAATGAATTTTTCGGGCCTCCACCTCTCACCCCTTCCCCCCCCCCGACCTTTACCTTGGACATCGGGGGGGGGCGGGGAGCAGCAGATGCGCCGTCTGTATAACGAGTTATGCATGTGTTCTCCGTCTCAAGTTCTTTGGGGCTCAAGCGTTCATGCAGATTTCGCTTGAGCTCGAGTCAGTCTGCTCGACTTCTCCCTCTCGCGCGGGCAGTGCGATATCTTCTGCTGGCTCGTCCTGGGAGCTGGTGGGCTCTGAGTGTGGGCATCGCCCGATCTTCTTTGCAGGGCAGGCGCTGAGCCTGCCAGAAGGCGGGGGTCGAATCCTCGCGACGGCGCGCTGTGGCGGGCCGCTCCTGGTGTTCCTCTGGACGCTCGTGACCGTGGTCCGTGATCCTCCGAGCCTCGAGGAGGAGCCGCTGGAGGGTGAGGACTTCACGCCCGAGCGGGTTATGCCAGTGGAGGTATGGAGCAGGCGCTACTATCGCCGGAGCGCGACAGATGGTCTGGAGATTTTCCTAGTTCGACGGAAGACTGGGAATTGCTGGGCGGCCCTGCTGCCCGATCTCTCCATGGGCACCATCACGATCACTGCGAAGACTACGGTCTTCTCCGACCCCGTGCCAGGCATCCGCTGGCAGGCGCTTCCCGCACTCACGCAGGTGCAGAAGAACAGTTTCATGCAGCAGGCTACGGACGGTCTGCGGGCAGGTACTATCCCAGCGCTGGAGCTGTACCGACCGGGTCGTCAGGCCCAGCAGGCTGTCGCCGTCAACGTGGTCTATGCTATGGCCAGCTCTGCTCGCTCTTCGCTGCGTACTCTGCGGTGGGCGTTGCGCTCTCCGTACCGTGTGCTGGGCCTGCTGGCGCTGGGTTTCGTGCTGTTCGAGGCTCTGAAGTACCTGGGGGTGGTGGATATGATCGTGGAGACGTGGTCCGCGTTTGTGAGCTGGATGGTGGCCTGCAGGGACACTGTCATCGAGTCGTCCGAGACAATCCAGGAGTGGGTGTCCTACGGGGGCGAGTGGGTGGAGTGGGCCCGGAAGCTCATGCCGTTGCGGCGTTGGGCGGCCTTGCTGCTGGCGCTCGTCCTGCTCATGATCTGGGGAGCTCACGAGATGCAGGAGGCGGAGGAGACTGGTCACTCGTCGGTGGCCTCGTCCTCTGCATCATCTGTGGTCGGCGACGTCGGGGGTGCCTCGGTCGTGGGGCCTCCTTTGCCGCCACCTTCAGGGGCTCCTCCGCCCGTCGCTGCTGCTCCCGACCCCGCCCTCGTGGCCCAGTTGGACGACTTAGCCGAGTCTCAGAGGGCGATGGCCGCGGAGCTGAACGAGATCAGGATTGCCGAGCGGGCTCGGGAGCTGAGGCGCTCGGCGATGGTGTCGTCGAGCGCGGACCGTGGTGCCGAGGTGGCGGCTGCCAACCAGCTGCAGATCCAGTCCATGCTGAGCCGGCTCGACGAGTTCGAGGCTCGCTTGCAGGGAGGTGCCGTGGCGGCAGCGCCTGCGGGGGCAGCGGGAGCCTCCCCTGCCACGCCCGTGGGCACGGCGGGGGGTCCCGCCTCGCCGGCGCGCGGGGACGCAGCGGTGCCGATGGAGACTCCCGACAAGCGTGCAGCCTCGGAGCCTGCCGAGGCGGTGTCTTTGGCCATCAAGCGGATGAGGTTCAAGGCTCAGATGCCACAGCAGGTCTTCCTGGAGCAGCTGGAGGACTTCAAGGAGTACCCAGCCTCCGAGTGGGCGACGAGGATGCCGGAGGGCTACAGGGAGAGAATCGCGCCGGACGTTCTCTCGGAGGTCTACTCGACTGGGAAGACGGCGGAGGCGTGGGCGAGGGACTACATCAGGGATCGTGGCCTCGCCGACTGCAACACCGCGAGGGAGATGATCGCGACCTTCGCGGCCGTGGACACCATGCTCATGACGGACCGCCAGAAGGGGCTCTTGAACCAGGTGAGCTTCGAGAGGCTGGTGCGCAAGGGTTACGCTCTGGTGAGGGCCTGCCGCAACGTGCACTGCCGCGACGACTGGAGCAGGCCCAAGGACGCCAAGAGCTGGAAGTCCAAGGTCGACTGGGAGGCGGCGCGGCGCTTGGATCCGCAGCTGGCCGACGAGAGCACGATCAGGGTCATGAGTGCAGAGGAGGAGGTGAAGAAGGCAATGGGTCGAGATGCGCAGCTGATCAAGGCGCGCACGGACCTGGGCGGCGGGGGTGCGAGCCCGCCGTGAGCCCCAGAGAACGTTCCACGGGGCTGACTGGCGAAGGTCCGCCAGGGGCCCCTGCACGCGATCGGCCTCGTCACCGTGGCTGGTCAAGTTTTCTCGTCTACCTCTGGGTTTCGAGTCTGTGGGACTTCGGCAAGAGCGTCGGGTTCCAGCAGGTGATCTACTGCACGACGAATTGGGCTATTCATGTCGAGGAGGCGGGACGTCCTGTCGGAGGTGGTGCTCATCCCACGACCGGAGAGGCCGACGTCGAGCTCACGGCGGGTGCTCTCGCGCTGGCGGGAGGAGCTGGACGTCGCGCAGCGGGCCAATCGGTGCTTGCTGGGACTCCGCCAGCTCTATCGTGGGACGTTGGGCGACGAGCTCCTGCATCCTGGGGAGATCTGGGGTCAGGGGCCACTGCCCAGCACCATGGACGGGGACCTCTCGAGGCGTGTGCTGGAGGAGGTACGTCGCCTACCACCGCCTCCCTCGACGCCCGAGCAAGGAGCCGCGATCCTGCGGCTGCGCCCCGCCGCTACGGCGGCGGAGAACCAATCCCGGTCGACCTATGCCCAACGGTTGGCCGAGCTGCGGAGGAGGTGTGCTGGTGGACAGGTACGACTGCCAGACCGGGGCGAGACGTTTCCCGCCCATTGGGAGCGGGTCGCTCTTCCCCCTCCAGGCTCAATGCCGGTGAGTGCGAGGTCTGTGTCGCCGAGAGTGGCTCAGATGCTAGACGATTTTCGGAGGGAGATGCTGAAGGAGGACGGCGAGGAGTGCGTCAGGGCCGCGGAGGTGAAGAATTACGTGGACCCGCACTTCCGCCGCAAGAAGGACATGCTGATGCTGGCCAAGCGCATGGCGCTGGCTGGGATGCTGTGCCGCTGCGAATCGAAGGTGGACGAGGTCGGGCTCTTCTGTGTGGTGAAGAAGGCCGAGGTCGTGGACGGCGAGCCTTTGGTGTCATTGCGTTTGGTTTTCGATCAGCGGCGGTCCAACCTACGCTGGCGGGCGCCGCCGTGGTGTGCCATGGGCGGGGTCAGTGCCATGTCGTTTTTGGACGTGTCCGAGGAGATGACGGAGGAGGGCGCTCGAATGGTGTTTGGTACTGGCGACCTCCCCGACTTCTACTACACGCTGGACTTGGGCGAGGCGATCGCGCCCTACTTCGTGCTGCCTGGAGTCCGAGCTTCGGAGCTTCTCGACGTTCTCCCCTCGGACGCCTGCCTGAGCGGGTCAGGCGAGCACGTTGGTGTGCGTGTGGCGCTGATGGGTTTCTCTTGGGCCTGCTGGATGGCCCAGACGACTATGGAGGACCTGTTCAACTCTGGTCCCTCCATGGGGATGCCTGCCCTTGCCGAGGAGCAGCGTCTGGCAGAAGGCGGCCCGCTGCCCCTGATCAGTCGGGAGGTGCCTGCGGCGCACTACGAGTACATCGACGACTTCGGCATCATCGGGGTGGACTACCCTCCCATTGCCGACGCCGAGCCGCCCACGCAGGTCAGGGACATCTGGTTGGGAGCCAAGTACCTGGTGAACGCCGCGGGTTTCAATGTGCACAAGGACGACTGCTCGGGACAGGCCCGGATGATCGGTGGAGACTTCGTGGGCACACGCCTAGCCCCGAACCAGGACAAGATGTGGCTGGCCGTGGCCGGGGTGAGCGAGATCCTCAAGCAGAGGTCGGAGTTCCCGGGCGCTGTGGCCAAGATCGTGGGTATCCTGTCCTGGGGCTTCTTGATCACTCGAGGGGCCCTGGGCGTCTTCTCGGAGGTCTATCACTGGTGCATGGAGTTCCGAGGGGGCCCCCGCCGTCGGCTGCCCGACGAGGTCCTCCGCGAGCTGGCTGTGGCAGCGGCGGTGGTGCCGCTGGTGTCTGTCGACCTGGCCATGCCCTGGGACCCCACGGTGACGATGTTCGACGCGAGCCTCTACGGCGGGGCCATCATCTCGGCCCAGGCCGCCATCCAGGAGATGCGTCGAGAGGCCCGCTTTGCTGTCAGAGGAGGGTGGACCGTCTGGACTGGCATCTCGTCTTCCTGGGCGGCGGACTCTTGGGCAGAAGGCGAGGCGTATCGGCGAATCGCCGAGGGAGTCGAGCTCGGGATGCGCGTGAGGGTACCACCGGTGCACGCTTGCTGGGACGACATGTCGAGGTGGAAGGAGGTGGTCCGCTGGCGCTGGGACGAGAAGGGGCACATCAACCTGCTTGAGATGAGGGCGGGCCTGGCTGCGGTGAGGCACTCCGCTCGGTCGCGTGCGAGCTGGGGCCGCCGCCATCTTCGCATCACCGACTCCATGGTGTGCCTGGGCGGTTTCAGCAAGGGCAGGTCGGCCAGCAAGCCGATCCTCATCTTGTGCCGCCGGATGGCCGCGATCGACTTGGGTTGCGGCATGAGGGAGTACTGGCGTTGGGTGCCGTCCGACCGCAACCACAGCGACGGCCCCAGCCGAGGCTTCCCGATCGGGCAGGCGCCGAAGGAGCGACTGCAGGGCGAGACCGTGCTGCCCGCCGACACGGGTCAGGTGATCGAGGAGTTGGCGGACATCGCGGAGGAGGATCCCTTCGCGCCGCTGCGGCTGGGTCGGACCGTGAGGGCGAAGGTGCTGCGTTTTTTTCACCTCTGCAGCGGCCACGCGCGGTCGGGCGACTTGGAGTTCTGGCTCGCTCGTCTCGCGGCCAGTCGGGGGTACGTGGTGCAGTGCACGAACGTGGACATCGGGTTCGGGCCGGAGTTCGACCTGTCCGAGGAGGTGAACGTGCGGAGGCTGGAGCTGCTCGCCGAGCTGGAGGTGGATGGAGGCCATGCTGGACCCTCGTGCGCTACGTGGTCGAGGGTGCGCTTCCAGCCAGGAGGACCCCCTCCTGTGCGCCTCCGCTCACACCCGTGGGGCCGCCCCGGTCTTCACGGCGCCGACCTGAGGAAGGTGGAGATGGGTTCGGCGCAGCTGTTGAGCAGCCTGCGCGTGCTCAGGGCGATCGCTCTACGAGGTGGCTCAGTCTCGCTGGAGCATCCTGCCGACCCGGGGAAGCCTCCGTTCCCCTCGATCTTTGCAACACCCGAGGTGCTGGAGTGGGAGGAGGTTCTCGGTGCCTACAGGGTGACCTTTCCCCAGTGCATGTGGGGCTGTCCCGCACTCAAGTTGACCACTATCTCGGGGACAGCCAAGGACCTGCAGCGGCTCATTCGCCCATGTATTCACAAGAGCCACACGGCGAGCTTGTGCGGGAAGGACGAGACGGGGCGTTTCAGGACGCGGGTAGCTCAGGCTTACTCGTCCGACCTCTGCCGCGTGCTGGCCGAGTGCCACCTGGACGCGATGCTGGGCGGGCGCGAGCGGCGCGAGGCGGAGTTCACCGAGAGGGCCGTGGAGCTGCTGATCAAGGAGACGCTCGAGCGGAGGCGGCGCAACATACGGGACATCGACGTGCTGCCTGCCTCTTTCCTGGAGGCCTCAGGGTGACCATCTCCAGGACCGGCCTCGGCGTCATGGCCTGCTGCTTCTTTCCTCGGGTTTGCCATGGGATGCCGCTCGCCGACGGTCGTCTGCGTCGCCATTCCCAGGATCGGCGGATGCACGCTACCAATCGACGAAATGAGAGTCAGAGAGCTGGATCATCAGGCCCCACGCAGACCTCGGAGGCTGGGCTCTCGCTTCTGCCCTACTCGGTGGGCAAGAAGACGGCCCTCAACTGCTACGTGCCCAACGTGCGGCGCTTCCTGGAGTTCGCGCTGGACCTCGACCTGCCCATGATGAGCAGGGAGGAGATCGACAACTCCATCCTGGTCTACCTAGACTACCTGGTCGAGGACGAGGAGGTGGGACCGCACAGGGGCGACTACGTGGTGCACGGCATGGCGTTCGTTTGGCCTGAGCTGTCTACGGGCCTCCCGCGAGCCAATCGGGCCCTGCGGGCGTGGCACAAGATGCACGTGGCCGGCGAGGGTGGGCCTCAGCCACTCGAGGTGTGGGCTGCCCTGGACGAGGCCATGAGGCTGGCCGGGTCCGTGGAAGCAGCAGATGCAGCAGCGCTGGCGGTCGACGCCTACCTCCGCTCGGCGGAGGTCTTCGCGCTGCGAGTCGAGGACATCATCGACGCCGACGATGACGTGGTGGCCATCAAGCTGGGCGTGCAGGAGCGGAACGAGCGCACCAAGACGGGAGTGAGGCAGGGCGCGCTGATCGACCGCCCGCACATCGCCGACATGCTGCGGGCGCGCAAGGCGGCCAAGAAGCCGGGCGAGCTGGTCTTCGGCTGCTCGGTGGAGGCCTACCGTCGTGCCCTGCGGAAGGCCAGCGACGACATCGGCATCGCCGCCTTCCCAGCCCACTCAGCGAGGCATTCGGGCCCCAGCCACGACGCGGCGGAGGGCTATCGGACGGTGTGGGCCATCCAGCGGCGCGGCCGCTGGGCTTCTGAGAAGTCGGTGCTGCGCCACATGAAGACGCACGCCCTGGTGGCCGCGAGAGCGGCCGTGCCCGCCGCCGTGATGGCGCGTGGCCGTGAGCTCCTGGCCAGGCAGCTGCCGCGCCCAAAGATGGCGCGAGAGTGAATGCTTTGATTCAATCGATTTTTTGGTTTGTCGGAGGCAGAATGATTTCGGCTGACGTGGCAACCCCGCCCACCCAGAGCCCTGGGCCACATCAGCCAGGCGCTGTGCGTATCAGCGGTGGGTTGGGGATTGTGAGTTCAGAGCGGGGCCAACCGCTGTGCCCGTCGCCCAGCCAGCCCGCCTCTGGACTTCAGCAAAGGAAGCCGCCGCTCTCGGCGGCACCCGGATCATCTGTCAGGACCGAAAATCGTCGGTCCATCGCTGTTGCCTCGTGGTCCTGATTTCTATTGGCTGGCGCCTTTCCGCTGCTCCCGTCTTGGGGTGAGTTTTTCGGTGGTGAGCCTCTAAATGTGTGTTGTATAAGATACAATGAATTTTTCGGGCCTCCACCTCTCACCCCTTCCCCCCCCCCCGACCTTTACCTTGGACGTCGGGGGGGGGCGGGGAGCAGCAGATGCGCCGTCTGTATAACGAGTTATGCATGTGTTCTCCGTCTCAAGTTCTCCCTGTTCCCTCCCTCCCTTCTTTCGTCTTCGTACTTTTCTGCCTCCTTTTCCCGGCGTTGGGGATTGTGAGTTCAGAGCGGGGCCAACCGCTGTGCCCGTCGCCCAGCCAGCCCGCCTCTGGACTTCAGCAAAGGAAGCCGCCGCTCTCGGCGGCACCCGGATCATCTGTCAGGACCGAAAATCGTCGGTCCATCGCTGTTGCCTCGTGGTCCTGATTTCTATTGGCTGGCGCCTTTCCGCTGCTCCCGTCTTGGGGTGAGTTTTTCGGTGGTGAGCCTCTAAACAGGAATTGTACCAAGAAATTGGCGGCGCACCACAATCACCGGAGCATCGCTCGCCACGTAGCAGCCCACGAGAAAGAGCAAACTCTGCGCACCCCTGTGCCTGCGTACGAATGCACCCTTGTGCCTGTGTGCGCCGCCAGCACTCACATCACAGTGCCCGAGAACACCACAAAGCCCGCGCACACCTCCATGTGCCCGACGGTGTCCAACTTCAACAAAACATGGCCGGCGCAAACGTATTCTAATTCAAATTTGCAAGTTGTTTGAGCTTATTGTTTACTTCTGGCCACGGGCACGGCCTCTATCACCGTTGCCTGCGCGCACAACAGTACCAATGTATACCACAATGCAAGGGACCACCACGCCTGTGTGCATCTTAACTACCGCCGCAGCTGGCGTGCGTGCTATGCACACCGAACTGCTTGTCTCTTCGAATGTGAGTGCGCCGCCGCGCCTGTGTGGGTGCCACAACAGCCTGCGCGCGCCACGCGCCTCTACATACCACGAGCACATGCCTGCGCACACTGCAAACACGTTGCGCGATCTACGAGCAGCATACCTGTGCGCTAAGCAACAGACGCTGCTGCAACGGGGGTGGGTGGGGCGGCGGGCGTTCTGTTATCTACTGGGTGGGTGGGTGGGTGGAGGCCACATAACGCGCATTATGTGCTCGAGTAAAAAAACTTTGGCTACATGGAGTACTGCGACTCGGCGGACAGCGATCACTTCAAACACATCAACAACGAGGACGGTGATGACGGTGATGACGATGTCGACGCCATGGCGAGGCGTTGAAACGGCGCGTCTCCCTCGGCTGGCCCGGCCGAGAGGCCTCCCCCTCCCCCCCGCTAGTCCGAGATGATTTTGGATACCTCGGCCACATGCCGCCATTCCGTCGTTTGACTTGGGAGGTGTTGAGGGTGCGAAGGCTGCGGGAGTCGTGAGGCCCTCCATGTCGCGTTTTCTTCAGAGCCGTGCACGGGGGTCCCTAGGTAAACGCTGCTGCTGACCCAGCCTTGCAAGCCCTTCTCCCTCGCTTGAACAACGTTTCAATTTTGCCGCGGGGCCCGCTAGAGTCTTTTCCAGGTTCCAGCGCTTGTTCGGGATAGCGCCTCAGTAGGCTGAGGTTGTCTGCCAAGCGGAACCCCTTCTTTCAGGACGCAGGTGGCACAGACGGAGGAGGACGAGGAGGAGGAAAAAGAAGACGCGAAGTGATGAGGAGCGGGCAGCATCTCCGACGGAGCAGCCGCTGCGCGCTGGGGCCCGGTGGGGACATGCCCCCCTGGGCCGCTTCTCGCGGAGGTACACCGCATCAGGGGCAACGCTGCCGAGGCTGCGCGGGTCGAGGCGCGCCGTCCCTCTTCCTCCTCCTCCGATGGTGGACGCTTGGGAGGCCCAGAGGCCGCCGAGGGTACGGGCTGCCTCCAAGCCAAGACGCACCCGCGTCTTGGACGCCAGCCTGCACGCCTGGACCTCCGTCCAGAGTGGCAGCCGGCTGTGCCTCTCTTGCCGTCTTTTGGTCCCAGGGTCCCGCGTGGAGTATGTGGCCAGTTCCTCGTGCATCTCTGCCCCAGCCCCAGAGGTGGCTGGGGGTGTTGGCGTCAGCAGTAGCGTTACGCGGTGTAATTCTGACACCGTCTTTGGCGGCCAAGAGGTGCACAACACTCACGTGTTGTACCGATGGGCTGAGCACAGCTGGTTCTTTTGTAACACTTGCGGTTGCACGGGCACGTCCAACTTGGTCAAGTTGGATGTGCCATGCAGTGATCAGCCCACTCGCACAGGTCAAGGGAACCTTGCGCGGATTCGTAAGAGCCTCTACCCCAGCCGCAGCGGGCCGCCCAAAACGGTCAGGCACGCCCTCAATGTCATTCAAGCTGGGGTTGGCCTCCACCCTGTGAGTGGCTCCATAGGGGGACCTCCTGAGGCTGGGGTAGGGCATTCTCCTGGGCGGGGCTCCACTGAGGGCCCCTCTCAGGGATCCTAGGGGCCTCCGTGGGACACTGCGTCCCCTTCACCCTGGTCCCTGGTCCTCCTCTTCCACCTCCTCCTCTCTTCCACCTCCTCCTCCTCCTCCTCCTCCTCCTCCTCCTCTTCCTCCTCCTCTTCCTCTCTCCTCCTCCTCCTGCTCCTCCTCCTCCTCCTGCTACTCATCCTCCTCCTGCTCCTTTTCCTCCTCCTTCTCCTCCTCCTCCTCCTCCTCCTCCTCCTCCTCTCTCTCCTCCTCCTCCTCTCCTCCTCCGCTTCCTCCTCCTCCTCCTCCTCCTCCTCTTTCCTCCTCCTGATCCTCCTCCTGATCCTCCTCCTGATCCTCCTCCTGATCCTCCCTCCTCCTTCCTCCTTCCTCCTCCTTTTCTCTTGTTCCTCTTCCCTCCTCTTCCTCCTCCTCCTGCTCCTCATCTTGCTCCTCCTCCTCCTCCTTCCTCTCCTCCTCCTCATCTTTCTCCTCCTCCTCCTCCTCTCCTCCTACCTACTTCTGCCCTCCTACTCCTTCTCCTCCTCCTCCTCTCTCCTTCTTCTCCTCCTCCTCCTCCTCCTCATCCTTCTCCTCCTTTTCCCCATCCTCCGCCTTCCTCCTTCTCCACCTCACCCTCCTCCTCCTCCTCCTCCTCCTCCTCCTCCTCCTGGACGGGGCCCTTTGGAGGATCCCCACTTTCTTTGTCTTCTCTCGTTTTCAGAGTCGTTGCTCACTGTGAATCGTGGGTGAGCGAAGACAACTCGGAACTCTCACCTCCTGGAGGGGGCCATCCATCTATCCGCTTTCTAGCGCACGGGTGGTCGCACATAGCTTCATGTTGCTCGGCGTGTCCAACTATGCAGTCCGATTTGGCAAGGAGGGAGACAGTTGGCCCCATACAGGTTCGCCTTCGCCGCCTTCTCCTCCTTCCTGTTCCTCCGCCGACCATTTTTTGTTGCCTGGGGCACTGGGTTTCTCAGGCGCGCACGTCTCCCAGGGCTTACGTGTGGTGGTGAGCTCATGGTCGGGAGGATTTTGCACAGAGGTCCACGCCCCGGCTCAGGGCGTGCATACATTAGCCTGGCGAAGGACCTGAGCATATGCAGTTGTGCGTACCGCAGCTGTGAGTATCGTCTTCGATGGCGCTCCCTACGGGGCCACGAACGTGTGAGGGGGGTGCCGAAATTGGGAGGGGGCGCGTATGCGAACACCGCCATGGGTGCCTTATGTAGAACTTCCTATGGGCCACGACACGTGTGAGGGGTGTGCCGAAGTTGGCGGGGACGCATGCGAACTGCGCCACTGGGACCTTCGGTGGAGCTCCCTGTGGGGCCACGGAATTTGTGGTGTGCCGAAATGGGTGGCGGGGACGCATGCGAACTTCGCCACTGGGACCTTCGGTGGAGCCCCCTTGCGGGGCCACGGAGCGTGTGCGCAGGGTGCCGAAATGGGTGGCGGGGGCGCATGCGGGCTGCGCCACTGGGACCTGGTAGAGCTCCCTATGGGGCAAGGAAGCGTGTGGGGTTGGGGAGGGGGCCGAAATAATCGGCGGGTATGTGTACGAACTGCGCAATTGGGACCTTTGGTGGAGCTCCAGTCGCGACACGTGTGAGGGGTGTACCGACATGGGTGGCGGGGACGCATGCGGGCTGTGTCGCTGGGATCTTCGGCGGAGCCCCCTATGGGGCCACGAAACGTGCGAGGAATGTGCCGAAATGGGCGGCGGGGACGCGTGCGGGCTGCGCCACTGGGACCTTCGGTGGAGCTCCCTATCAGGCCACGCAACGTGTCAGGGGTGTGTCAAAAGAAGTACCTGGGTCGTGTGCGAACCTCTCCACTGGGACCTTTTTCAGCTGTGGGCCAGGTTCGCGCGGCACCAGCTCAGGTTAAGCAACCGCCATGCTGGCGGTTGCAGTGGCGCTGGCGGCAGGCGACAGCCTGAAAACTGGGCACCGAACGGTAAAGGAGCGAGCGAGCCAAACTGCCAACACGCCGCCGCACGGTCAGGCCCCCTGTTCAGCACCCTGGGTTGGCCTTAGCCTGGGTCGGCTTATGCGGCAGGCCTGCACGGATCCGCTCGACCTTCTCGAGTCGGTGCTGCAGGCCACGAGCACTCTCTGACAGCTTGCACTCTGCAGATGAGCCGCGGTGCTTTCCTCCGATCACACGGGCGCAGCAGTGGCACCTCGTGCAAATCCGATACCCGTGCACCGTGACTAGCAAGTGCTCGCCGCTGGGCGCCCATGGCACCCGCGTGCCATCACCAGTGGACGACGCAGAGGCTAAAGGGCCAGAGGGGCTCTGGTGAACCTGGGGAGCCTCCTCACCAAGGGCAGAGCGCCTAGACCGATCGAGCGACCTCGAGCGGCGAGTGAATTCTCCAGCACTGAGACACGACCTGACTGCTAGAGCCACGCTGCGCATCTGAACAGGACAAATCGCTCTGACCACTGTGTTGCGGAAAACCACCACTCATGCCGTGTGGCTAACATGGCGAGGCAGAGGATGCCCCCGCGCAAACCTGATCACGAGCAATGTGGGGAACACAACCTGGGGCTTTCGCAGCGGGGCCCTCAGGAGTCTCCACATCGCAAGGAACACAGTGTTGCGATGCAACTTCACTCATGAGGCGTGGCTGACACAGCGAGGCTGACATGGCCTCCGCACAAGCAGCCTGTCCACGAGCAAAGCAAGGAACGCTGCCAGGGGCTTTCGCAGCGGGGCCAACAGGAGCTTCAGAGGAGGGGTCCACAAAGGCTTTCGTAGCGGGGCCAGCAGGAGCCTCACTCACTTGCATCGCGCACCTTTTTGGGCAAGGCGAGCTCACAGCAACGCTCGTGCTTGCTCCCGACGCTGCCGACAGAAGGACATCGATCTTCTGCTGGGCCGTCTTGGCGTCCTTTGGCTTGGGGCAGTACGTCGGTGTCGTCATCGTCTGCCAGCGACCCTTGGTCGGCAGCAGCCGAAACAGCAGCGAAGGCTGCCGCCGCCGTAGCCGCCGTAGCCAGAGCAGCACGGGCAGGTCGCCTCAGCGGGGGCCCGCCAGACAAGGACTGCGCCTACGGCCTCGGCACGCATGGCTTGGCCCAGAAATGCGTCTTTATCTTGCTGCTGTACGCCGTCTTGAGGCACCGCAGGCAGTGGCTTCCGTTGTTCGGCACCTCGATTATCCGTAAGGGTTTCGCCCCATGCCGCCGGCCCCCTGAGTCGGATAATGGGAGATGCAAAAGCTAAATCATGAGGTCTGGGCGCCGCCGTGAAGCAGTGTCGGGACCTCTTTGTTTTTCGACCCTGACCCTACGGATCTGCGTCACGGGTGCCACCGAACTTCAGAAATGTAGCAACTCCTTTGTGTTTTTGGACCCTGACCCTAGGATCTGCGTCACGGGTGCCGCCGAATTTCAGAAATGTGGCAAATCATTTGTGTTTTTGGATCTTTACCCTACGGATTTGCATGAGGGATGCCGCCGAATTTCAGGAATGTGGCAAATCCCCTGGGTTTTTGGACCCTTACCCAACCGATCTGCGTGAGGGGTGCCGCAGAATTTCAGAAATGTGGCAAATCCCAAAAGTTTTTGGACCCTGACGCTGCCGATCTGCGCGAGGGTGCCGCCGAATTTTAGAAATGTGGCGGACCCCTTGTGTTTTTGCGCCCTGACCCCGCCGATCTCCGATCTGCGTGAGGGGTGCCACCGAATTTCAGAAATGTGGCGAACCCCCGGGTTTTTTGACCCTGACCCTACGGATCTGCGTCACGGGTGCCGCCGAATTTCAGAAATGTGGCAAATCACTTGTGTTTTTGCACCCTGACCCTACGGATCTGCGTGAGGGGTGCCGCCGAATTTCAGAAATGTGGCGAATCCCATGTGTTGTTGCACCCTGACCCCGCCGATCTGTGTGAGGGGTGTCAATTTTTGCCTCCCCAGAAATTCTGAGAATTCTTTTTGGCCGTGGTAAAAATGCCCGTTTGGGTCCCCCCCTCGCGCGGTCCTTCAACAAGGAACAGTAAGCAGCAAGAAGTCAACAAGGAACAAACAGCAAAAAGCAGAACTGTAACAGTGGAAACTGGAAGCTGCAACTGGTACAGGAAATTGCGAACTCCCGGCCTACAGCCTGGTGGCCCCGCAAGGGGGCCGGCGGATTTCGTGCCTGGTCAGCAGCATCCCGATCTTGGTCTCGCGGGGCGGCATCTTCTCATCAGAAACGTCCGTCTTGGCGTCGGCTGCCATGGACCCTGCCACTGAGACCCTGAAGAAGGTGGCGTCGAGCATGGCCTGCCGCGCCTCGATGATCTGCCGCACCCCGTCGGGAGCTCTAGCCTGCGCGGCCATGGACTTGACGCACCGATCAGCTTCCAAGTTGCCCCGACGCGCTCTGGCCGTCACGATTCCCTCCTGCACGAGGTGGACAGATGCGTGCGCCTTAATTTTTACCACCGAGAGCCCTTGGTCACCGAGACCTCCGAAATCCTGCACAGCATGCCAGACTCATCCAAAGCTCCGCCCAGGCTGACTTGCTGCTGGTAGTGGCTTCGGGGCCGCGCTCGTTGATTCCCTTGACCACATAGTCAGCGTCAGAATGAGCGACCACAGGTGGTGGCGTGTTCTTCAGCAGGACGAACAGCGCCAATAGCCCCCCGCCGTCAATGGACTGCAGTATGCCCGCCAGTGGAGTGGCGAGGGCTCGGTTGGCCTAGCGCGGCCCAGGGTCGACCGCATCGCCTCCAGATGGAAGCACCGCCACCGCACATGCTGCACGCGCACTCCTGCTGCCACCATCGATAAAGGCACCGTCGGCGTGCGCGTCGGGCACCGCGAACGGCGCGCCCCCGTCGTGGCCCTTGATCCAGTGCACATGCGACAGGATGTATCCAGCAGGGGGCCTCCAATCGGCGCAGGGCTCTGGCAACAACACCCTCTCGAGCATGGTTCCGGCGGTGATGGAGTCGCCCTTGTCGAGTAAGCGTTCCAGCTCATTCGGATGGGTGACGGTCGGCCAGGCATCTTGGCATTCCAGGTGTTTGTGCCAAAGCATGCCGACCTTGCTAAGACAGAGTGAACACGCCGAGACTGAACTGAGTCCAGCAGCGAAGCGCCTCTCGTTGAACCACTGACCGTCTACCAAGTAGGATCTAGCGTAACCTGCCTCGGTAGGGGTCAGCGAGCGCCACTCCTTCGCGGCCATGGTGGGGCACCTGCCTGCCGTGAGCCACTTGCGAACCGGGGGCAAGAATACCCCTTCCGCCGTGCAGATGTCGTGGCGCGTGGACTTGGCCAGCTGCGCTAACTGCCATCGCCCAACGCTGCGGATGGCGATCTGCTTGACGGCCCAGTGCGAGCTGGCTGCTAAGTTGCGCTGCCCCCCTGCATCAGTGATCCAGTTGGCGAGCGAGCGTGGAACCCACGCGCTGCAGGGGCATAGCCTCTGCCCCCAGTGGCCCCCGCACGTCGCCCCAATTCTTGGCCACGCGAACGTTCCGCTCGAAGGTGCTCTTGAGCATGGGGGTGGGTGCCCTTTGCTGCGAGACAGCCTTGGCCAGCATCGAGGTGGGCCTTAGCGTGGCAGCGGAGACTGGGTCCAACGGCTTGGCCCCCGCCTACATGAGCACCTCCGTGGTATTCTGACCCTGGAGTCGAGGGTCCAGGGCTTCATTTTGGAGAGCTCGCTGCAGTTGAGACCTGTGCAGCTGGCGCCGTACATCGCAGACGGATGTAGCCCTGTGTGGGCGACATTGGCCGCGGCCGTGCGACCGCGCCTCAAGCCCGAGAAGTTGCGCGCCTTGCCCAGCCGCACTTCGACGTTGGCCAACCGTGGCTGCCCGCGGGATCTCGCTGCTCTGAGCCCATCGCCCGATCGATCCCAAGATTGCTCGCGTGCTTGCCCCCCGGGGGCCCATGCCAGCTTAAGCAGCTGCCTCGAGATAGCTCCTCTCAGGCTGGGAATGCTGCCCAGCGCGCGCGACTTCTTAACCGCGATCCTCAGCATCACCTGCCTGAGATGTCCAATGAGAGCGCGCGTCGCCCCCGCGAGGTCGTTCTGCGCATTCGTGGGGCCGCCCGAGCGCTGGGGCACCAGGTGGTCGACCGCGATGGCGGGTGTGACAGCGAGAGTGCTGGATAGCCAAGTGCCAAGTGTTTGCCCCTCGTCTCACTTGTTTCTTACCCGTGAACATTGCGGCTCCCAGGTCCCTTGAGTCTCGGGCGACGCACGGGAAATATCAGCGCCTATCTCATCTTCACATTTGTAGCAGGAGCTGTTCGACCCACGGACGCGCCTTCGCAGCATCGAAGAGAAACAGCTCGCAGCATGGAGAGAAGCAGCTCGCGGCATCGAGTTCGGCGGACAGACCGCCGCGCATTAACAAGTGCGAGGCCGGAGATCTACAGGGGGATCTACAGCAGGGCCGGCAAGGATGGCGCCCGAGGCGGGCCCGTCCGAGGAAGCAGCAGAGGGCGAGGAAGGACGCGCCCAGCAGCAGGGGGGGCCACGCGTTCCAGCTCCCGCCTTCGACACAGACGATGACGATGAAGGATTGCAGGATGTGAGTGGCGATGTTCAAGATAAGGACCAGACTGCCCCTTGAGAGGCAGGCCGCGGAGCTCCACGCAGAACTGAAGGGCGACGCCTGGATTCATGCAGAGGACCTCGGCCCGACGGAGCTTCAGAATGACGCAGGGGTCCAAGTGCTGCTCGACTTCCTAGCAGATCAGTTCGACGACGAGGAAGCGATGGAGCTCGGGTCCGAGCTCAAGACATTCTTCGCGCGCATGCGCCGCGACAGCGGCGAGGAGATCAGGGCCTTCATCGACCGCTTCGACACGCAGGCCTCAAGACTTAAGACAGTGCAGATCGAGTTCGCGGATCAAGCGCTGGCGCGGTGGTTCATGCGGTGGCTTAGCCTGCCGCCAGATCGCGAAGCTGGAGTACTCAATCAGCATCAGTACGAGCTCGAGCCTTTACAGAAGCAGACGTTGCTTAACGTGAAGGACGCCAAAGCACTGAACAAGCGCAACCCCCGGAGGCCAGCGCCCGTGACACCACTAGCGCCCAGAGGTCCACCAGCGCGACCTCGACGATGGGGGGCTCACATCACCGAGAACGACGAAGAGGAGGATCTCGAGGTGCACGGGACCCAGGTGGACGACGATGACCTGCCGGAGGAGTTACTTGAGGAGCACGAGGAAGCGGGGGCCGAAGTTCACAAGTTGGAGAAGATGCTCGCCCGAGCGAAGGGCAGGCAACATGACGCCAAGCAGTCTAGAGGTTTTGATCAGAGAGATCGGCTACTTGGGCGCGGACTTGGTAAAGGACCTGGCGGGGAAGGCAGTCCTGGAGGCGGCAAGGGGCCCGGCGGCAAGGGCTCGGACCGCGTCAAGAAGCTAAAGGCGCGGACTCACTGCGCAGTGTGCCAGAAGTTGGGGCGCTGGAAGGGTGACCCCGAGTGTGCAGGGGCGCCAGGTAAGGCGCGCATGACGACTGCCGACGACCATGACGAAGACGACCAGGGATCCGAGCAGTATCTCTCGAGCTGGAGCAGCAAGGAGAAGCGTATCGAGAAGCAGACGTTCTTCATCAACAACAACGTGCTGATGACCGGCACGGGCAGCGCGAACGTTATCATGGCTACGAAGGAGGGGCTGCTGCAGCAGTGCGGCGGCAAGCTGCCGCCAGACTCGTGCTGCGCCAGGTCCGTTGGAGGGCAGGTTTGGGCTCGCGAAGATGGGCCTCGAGCCGATCGAGTTTGATGATCACGAAGTTTTCGGGTTCGGCGTTGGGGGGCCAGTCATGAGCGCGATCGGGGCGCTGGTGCCGCTCGCAGTGCGCGGGCGTCTTCTCGCGCTGAGGATATCCATCGCGCCGCGCCTGGTCCCCGCGCTGCTATCGCAGAAGGCTCTTGCTCAGCTGGGGGCAGTGCGCGACCATGAGGTGGAGGCTGGCGAGAGCACCATGGCGTTCAGGAAGCTGGGGGTCCCCAACCTCGAGCTCGGGCAGATCAAGAGCGGACATCCGAGTTTCGATGTGCTGGAGTTCGACAGGCTCACTTTTTCACCGCGGCTCCAGACGTGAGCCCCGGCCAGACAGAGATCAGGCTGCTTCCGCCATCGCAGCGCCGGTGGAAAGTACTCGAGAGGAGCCCCATCATCATCGCTTGCAGGATCATCGTGCTATGGAGGCTTCCCAGGAACAGGTACAACATATTCCTAGTGGTTCTCCAACGGGGTCCAAAGGGGCCCCGCGTCAACCACGTCAAGAGCGACCCGAATCACGAGGAGCCAAGCTTCAACATCATGAGGGGTCCGAATCAGCACGAGCTAAACTTCAGCGACTGCGAGAGCGATCCGAATCACTGCGAACTAAACTTCAGTCAGCCTCAGGAGCACCCCAACGAGAACTCTGTGCGGGCCAGTTTCGGGAAACGGACAAGCGCGCCGAATTACAGAAACCGATGCAAAAGCAGCGAGCACCAGCACCAGCAGGATGTGTGCGATTCCACATAACGGACGATGATGAAACAGTTCGGCCTCGGCCAAATATGGTTCAAACCGTTTCAGGTGATTCTCAATATCAGTGTTTCTATTCGTGCGCGGACGCCTCTCAGCGCGCTGGGATGGACCCAGGGGTGGGGCATCCTCGATGTCAGCGCCAACAAGAAATACAACGCCGTTGCGCTGATGCGCTGGAAGCAGATTTGTAAGCTGGTGTTCTTAGCCATCGCGATGACCAGGCGCCCGGCGGTGGCCATCATCTTCCACAACGGGCGCCGCCACAGCCAGGGGGAGATCCTCGAGAGGCAGTCCGAGGCGCCAGCGCCCAGACGACTACTACCACTGGGGACTATGGTCAAGGTGGAGTTGCAGGAGGAGATGGAGAGCAACGGGCTGGAGTTCCAAGGCCTGGGCTGCAGAGAGATGCGCGTGATCCTCAGCGAGCAACGGATCGAGAACGGCCAGGGCCGCAGAGGAGCTCGAGATGCAGATCCAGAACTCCGAGGACTCGCCAAGAAGTCACGAGCAGAGTTGGCCCAGCTGGCCAGGTAACGCCACGTGAGAATGACCTGCGACATGCTCAAGGACAAAATATTGTTTTTGTTGTTGGGACAGACGCCGAAAGCAGTCAAGAAGGAAGAGACCAAGGACGAGGTACCGCTGCTGACGACTTCGAAGGTTGCTTCAGCGACCACGAGTGCCCCCTTGGCCTGTCGGAGCTGAGGAAGGGGGCAACGAGCAAGACCAGTGGGACCACAGCCCTCGGAGGACTCAGAGAGCGTCGAACCGCCAACCAGGATAAGGAGCTCATCGATCAGCGACATGGCGATTGAAGCAGAAGACATCGGCGTAGAGGAGGACCAGACTTGGGAGATGATAGTTCCGATGGGGAAGAGCAGAAAACAGTGAGAGTACAGCGCAAGACGAAGCCGGGACAGATCAAGCGCTACAAGGACATGATCAAGAAGGCCGTCTGTTTCCTGACGTGGCAGACCGCGTTCTTCGGCACCTTTCTGGCGAAGCCGCTCTTCTCGGGAGGCGAGGCTATCGTGCAAGATCTCTGCGACGTGTTCAACGTCAAGACCGACCCGAGCTACGACTTGACGCAGATCTTCGCGGGTGGGGCCGTCATCTCAGAGGAGTTCAGTCGAGCCGGACTCAAGGTGTGCGAGCCCATTGATCGGATCTACAACTACAACCTGCGGAGCGCCCAAGATCGGCGAGATATTCTACAGCTCTACCGCACATGCAAGCCGAAGCTCCTCACGCTGGAGCACCCCTGTGCACTCTGGGCACAACTTACCAGGGTGAACTATCGAGGCGAAGCTAAACAACAACAACTACGTCGGCAGCGTCTTCGAGATCGTCCCCTACTAGACTTCGCGGAGGAGATCGGTATGATGCAGCTGAACAGCAAGCGAGATATCCTGCTCGAGAATCCCTTGACGTCGGAGGTATTCAAGCAGTCGTTGATCAAGCGTTTAAAGGGGCCTCCCCGGGTGAAAGAGGTGAAGGTCGACATGTGCCAGTTCAACCTACGACGCCAGCAGTCTAACGGAATGGTCAAGAAGCCGACGAAGTTCTTGGTCTCTAATGACTCCTACGTCAAGCGGTTGAGCAGGCAATGTGACGGACGTCGCCCGCATCACCAACTGGACGGAGCTCGCCACAATCGCAAGGCAGGACGATGCACCAGAGAGTTCGCGAAGGCAGTCTTGCAAGCATGCCAGCACAGCAACATTACATACATAATAGAGAACGGAGTCTACGCGACCGGCGACTTAATGGATCTTATGGGCGGCGAATCGGACGTGATTCTACTGCGAGAACGTGGGCGACTTTACCGAGGTACCCGTCGAGTTGCCAGATGGACTTGACTGGAGCCGCGTAGGCAGAACAAGGGTCGTAGACCTCGAGACCGACGCGGCGTTGCAGGACTTCGAGAAGGCCGATAGCACAACGGATTTGATCAAGCCGAAGTTGGATCGCACTGCCAAGTTGGAGATTCAGCTATGGTACAAGCCAGAGCCTGTTGCAGAGGACATCGGACCAAAGGCCACCCAGCTTGGGCCTGGAAGTTCCGAGTGCTCAAGCAAGGACCTCGCAGCTCTACGACAACTTCACCAGAACTTGGGCCACCCCAGCAACGAGGATCTTGCCACATCGTTGAGATTTTCAGGATGCAGACCAGAGGTAGTGAAGGCCGCGAAGACACTACGATGCGCGACGTGCATGAGCACGGTCCGGAAGAAAATCGCGAGACCAGCTAGAATTTTTCCACGCAGCCGATTTCAATGAGCAGATTGGTTTGGATTGTCTTACGATCAAGGATGTGGATGGTCAGTCATTTATATATATATACATATATATATATATATATATCTGTGGTGGATTTAGGTACGACGTTTCACGTTGCGGGCATGATTGAAAGTCACCATTCGGAAGTATGGTCTAAGGTATTCACTCAGTTATGGACAATTTGGGCAGGGCCACTGCTTGATAAGTTTCATTGCGCGGTCGTTCCAGGGGCCGGTCAAGCAGCATGGCAACACGGGCGGACTGAACGCCAAGGAGGTTGGTGGAAGGAGTTGGCCGAGAGAACCATTTCGCACGCCGCGGCCTCAGGTGAGTCCGCCACGCGCATTATCGTTTCCGTGGTCACGGGGGCCAAGAACGCGCTGCGACGTCAATGGGTTTTCGGTAAGAGCGCGCGACTACCAGCTGATCTAGTGGACGGAGCTCACCATGACGCAGCGCATGCAGGAGCCGAGCTACAACCGATGGAACGACAGCTGAAGAGCTGAAGATGCGGACCGCCGCCCGCAAGGCTTTCATGGAAATGCAGAACGATAACACGCTACGCAAGGCACTGCTGGGCCGCGCCCGCGTGCACGGCAATCCGCTTGAGCACGGTGACCTTTGTTTCTACTACCGCCGGCTCAAGAAGGGCTCGATCAAGAAGGGCACCTGGTTGGGGCCAGCCGTGATCGTGGGCAAACAAGGCCAGGACTACGGGGTATCGCACGGTGGTTTCACCAAGCTCGTAGCTCCAGAACGCATTCGGCCAGTTACTACTGAAGAAATCTGGTGGCCGGGAAAAGACGATCAGCATGGGGAAGCCCTCGACCAGCTCCAGCGGCTAAGCCGTGACGCCAGCGCCGATATGGAGCGCGAGGATCTTCGAGGAGAACAACCACCGCCATCAACATAATACTAACAAGTTGTGGAGATGGAGGCGGGCGCTGCAGGGGCCCCCGCCGAGGATGCATCAGGAGTTCGTGCTGATGTTGAGCTCGCACCTGCAGAGGAGCTCCCATCTGGTCAAGCTGACGCACCCGCATCATCGCCTACCCCGATCTCAACGCAGGCACCCGGACAAGTACAGGATAACTATGCACCCAACTACGAGGACTGGAACCGCGAGGAGTTTCAGCGACGCCGAGCAGTCTACAGTCCCTTCGATGACGTGCCACATTGCATTCGAGGGAGTCCACAGCAAGAAGAAGCTGCCCACCGCGTCGCTGGACGACGAGCCGCTCGACAAGCGGGGCAGCCTTACATCGTCAGCACCACCGATGACAGCGACCAGGGCACTACCGCCAACTCTAGCTTCGCAGCAATGCTTCGCGGAGCTCGAGCTCAGAGCGGAAGGCTCAGAAAGAAGCTTCAAGACAAAGGGATCGCTTGGAAGGACATCCCCGAGGGACACAAGCCCCTCTACCGAAAAGCCATCGCCGAGCACTGGGAGGAATGGGGGAAGTTCGATTCCGTCGAGGCGCTTTCACTGGAGGAATCTCTACAAGCCTGGAACGATAATGACAGCAACCGCTTCCTGTGTCTCGCTTCGTGTTCCGTGACAAGAATGTCAATGTCCGCGCAGAAGCTAACCCCGTGCCGGTGAAGGCCAAGGCTTGACTATGAGAGAGAGAGAGAGAGAGAGAGAGAGAGAGAGAGAGGGAGAGAGAGAAAAAAGCAGAGAGAGAAAATACAGGGAGAGAGAAATAAAGAAAGAGAGAGAGAGAGCGAGAGAGAGAGAGAGAGATACCAGAGAGAGAACAGAGAGAGAGAAAGAGAGATAGAGAGAGAGAGAGAGAGAGATAGAGGGGGAGAGAGAAGGACATAATGAAAGGGAGGGAGAGAGAGAGAGAGAGAGAGAGAGAGAGAGAGAGAGAGAAAGAGAGAGAGAAGAGAGAGAGAGAGAGAGAGAGAGGGAGAGAGAGAGAGAGAGAGAGAGCGAGAGAGAGAGAGAGAGAGAGAGAGAGAGAGAGAGAAAAGAGAGAGAGGAGAGAGAGATAACAGAGAGAGAAGAGAGAGAGAGAGAGAGAGAGAGAGAGAGAGAGAGAGAGAGAGAGAGATAGAGAGAGGGAGAGAGATAGAGAGAGAGAGAGAGAGAGAACAAAAAAGAGAGAGAGAGAGAGAGAGAGAGAGAGGAGAGAGAGAGAGAGAGAGAAATAATGAAAGGGAGAGAGAGAGAGATAAATAATGAAAGGGAGAGAGAGAGAGAGAGAGAGAGAGAGAGAGAAAGAGACAAAAGGAGGGGGCGTGTATGTTTCGTGATTGCTGCGGCCATAGCTTTTCAAGATCTCGGGCTTGCAGCTGACATTCCACGGGCCGGGCCGCCCTGGATCGCCCGGGCCAGAGCTCCAATGCCGCCGCGCCGTCAAGCTTGCGGCGGCGACGAGGCTGCTGCGGTCGTTCCTGAATATCGCGGGAACGCGCGCGGCGCCTCTTTCGCCGCTCTCGCACGAAGGCGCGCTTGCATTCGATCCCCAGGGCGGCTGCCACATGCGCTGCGCCCTTTCGGTTGCCAAGTGGAGAGTTGTCCGCCTTCGCGCTTGCGCAGCGGCGGCCTCTTCGCGGTGGGCGACGGCGACGGCCGCGCGCGCGCGCTGCGCGTCGGCGAGCACGCGGTCGTCTGCTTCCGCAGCGGCACGGCAGCGCTCGTTTCTATTCCCGAGGGCGGCTGCTGCTGCTGGAACGCAAATATATTCGTTGCTTCGGAGATTGGCTCGTCGCCGTCGTCTGCTGAAACGCCGAGCGGGTCGAGTGTTTCTGTTGGCGGTGGGAAGTTCGATTCGCTGTGCGGCATGAGCTCCATACTTTCTGTCGATGCGCAGAAGGAAAAATGGCCGTCCGACCTGCGCTCGGCGATCAAGACCGAGCACTGAGCGAGGGCGGGCAGCGATTATCATGATGGACGGGGCGTTCGGCAGCGCGGGTGTTTGGCGGCGCCTCGATGCCCCGTGGGAGTTTTTCATCGGCGCGGGCGACTTTGCGAACGTCTGACTCATGTCCACCCACCTCAGAATTGGGCCGTTCAATTTCAGAAACTCGCCGGGGTCGTTTTGCGCCGCAAGCAACAATTCGACCGCGCTCGCGCCGTCCTGCTGCGCCCAGTCTCTATTCAGCTCGCCCCGAGGGCGGTCGGCGGGTTTGCGACGCCGTCCAGGACGTGCGCGCTCAGCTACACACTTCGCCGTCGTGGCGCGATGTTCGGTTGGCGTGCAGGGCGCGAATGGGGGCGCTTGGTTCGACAGGGCAATCGCGGCGCTGCTTGGCGCGGGCGGCGCCCGTTGCATCCTCGGCGAGGACGGGCGCGCGTATCGCTGGCTGTCAGCTCCATACTGTTGTGCCAACAGATTCCTTGCGCACCACCTGGCGGCGTTGATCCATCCAACATCGCAGGGCGCCGTCTCCGCTCGTTCCCCCTGCCGAACATTGCAGATATCCATCGCGCAATTGCGGAGAAGCTGTTGGATAATGGCACGATCCAGCGCGCTGCGGCATATTGCAGGGGATATGTTGATAAGAGACTGATTGCAGTTAAAGGTCAGTGCAAGTCACCTTTGCCAGACTTATACCAAACGCCTTTCGGAAGTATGCCAGTTGGCGATCAGGGGCGCCAGGGCGACCGCGTTCGATGCATCTCCAGCGCGAGTCGCGGGGGGGCGGTGTCGCGCGTGGGGCTGAAACCGCCGGAGGGCCCCCGCCACGCAGTTTCCGCGTTGAGAAAAGCGGCGCAGGATGAGGCGCGCAGCGTCCTCACCATCCATTGCGATCGCCCTGGTTCCTTAGATTGCTCTGAAATGTTTGCGAATTTTCGGAAGCTTCAGTGCGCGCGTAGAGACCTGGCGCGCGTCGCCCTGAAGGTGGGGCAGGCGTTCGGGCGAAAGGTATCGCCGCGTTCGACTGCAATCCGTCGGCGTTTGGCGAAGTTCCGCGCGGGTTCTCCATTCGGCAATTCGCAGCAGTATAAGAAACGAAGGGGCGATGGCGAGTCGAGGCTGGGAAGCGCGACTTCGCCCGTGACGCCCGGGCGCGCCGGGCGTGCGCCGAGCCAGGTCGCGCGCGAGCATGGATCCTTTTGCGCGCGACATTGCCGCCGTCTGTTTCGCGCGCCCTGCAGAGCTGCGCCGCCGCGCAGAGAAGGGCGGCGCTGTGCATGGGTCGCGTAAGGGTGCTACAACTAAGCAGAGCCTGGGGCGTTGACTGAATTATTGTTTTTTTCTTTTGCGCACAGAAACCCACGTGCTCCACGCGCGCGCGGTGCCACCTCGCTGGATGCCTTCGTGCTCCAACTGTGATGATGTTTCAGGGATGTGTTTCTCCGGGCGCGGCGCAATGCCTTGGCCGTGTGCAAATTGCCACGGTGGGCAAAATCTTCGGCGCCCACGCGCGCGCTGCATTTCCTGGCATGAACGCGCGGGAGCATGGGGTTTTGCTTTCTTCCTATCAGAACCTACTTGCTTGCAGCGTAGATGTCAAACCAAAGCTTCGCATCAAGATGGGAACAACCCCCCGCGCCGTCGAAGCTCAATTGCCGCCGAGCGCAATGCGCCTGCGCAAGCATGGAGCACGCGCTCAAATAATCATCATCTCAGATGACACGTTCGCATGCACGACGACCGCTCCGTTTCATATCGCCATCGTCGCCCCGCCGTCATCGCCGTTGCCAGATCGATGACTTCGATGCACGGATCGTTGTCCATCCATTACTAAGTCGGTGGGATGTCTGAACCCGACCGCGATTTCATGAGATCGTACTATCTGACACCATGAAAACACATATGTGCACGCACACACACATGCACACACACACACGGTTTTTATCAACTCCACGGGGGGGGGGCGGGGGGCGGTGGCGACCGCGTAGAATTCCGCGCCAATCCCAGTGCCATTATGAATCCCGTTTTATCGAAGATCCCAACCTATCGGGGCGCTGGGAGGCCTTGGGGAGCCCGCTGTGCAGGCCCTGGACCCAGCGCCTCCTTCTGCACCTTCTCCGATGGACGCTGGCCACGCAGCCGCGGGCCCAGGCCTCGCCGCCGCCAATCTGAAGACAGCGGCAGACTACGCCCCCTCCAATCGTTCAAGCCACCCCGCCTCCGGTCGATGGTCAGCGACGACGTTGGCGCGGGGGCGGCGGCGGGCGCCGCGCCGAGGCAGAGTTGCAATTATCGAAGGAAATCGTGGATCCCGAAGTAGACCCTTCCGATGAAAGCGCGCCTCCGACGATCTGCGCGAGAGCGGAGGGGGGCGCGCGCGTCGCCGACGACGAGAGTGAAGGGACGGGCGCGCCGATAAAGAGGAAATAGTCGGGATCGCGACGAACGAGAGGAGCTCGCCCGGCGCCGCCTAGTCGCGCAGCGTTGTTTCGCGCCTCTCCGGCCCCCGGCGCCAGATCAAGCCGGCGCGGGCGAGGGCTCGCGCAGTGCCTGGGGGAAACCCGCGCGCCGCCCTTGCAGTCGGCCCCGGCGGGCGGGCCGCGAGGGCGCGGCCGACCACCGGGCAGGCGATGCGTTTTCTTTTGGGGGCCCTTCTCGCGAGACGCCTGCCGGCGAAGTCGCGGGGGCGCCGTGCCGGGCGGCAGAGTTGGGCACCTGTCCGCCAGCTGCTGGCGCGAGCTCGGGGGGCGGGCGCAAGACCCCCCAGCTCGACGGGCCGCGCTGCCGGGCCTCGCCCGCCTGGCTGCCTGCCTGGGATGGTTCGCGGGTGTCTTCTACCCCCGCTGCGGGCAGTGGCCTGCCCCCGGCGGGGCCGGGCGCGCACGGCCGCCCGTCGCGCTCGGGCTGCGCGGCCGGGGTCGACGCTGCCGTGCGAACAGAGGCCCATGGGGCAGAGGCCTCGCGCGCCGGCTGTCTCGCGGTCTGCGTCGCGGACCGCGGACTGGCAGCCGTCGCCGCGGGCGGCGGAGGCAGCGGCGCGCGACGGGCGCGTGCCCCCCGCCGACCCCTCGCCAACCATGACCCGCGCGCCCGCCGCGGAGGCACCGTCTGGGGGCAGAAGTTGACCTCTGGTGGATGGTTGAGGAGGCGCGGGCCGACCCCCCGTGGGCTCGCGCGCGCGCCGGGGTCGCTTCACCTGGGGATGTAGGGCCCAGGGGAAGGGTCGAGCTTGCCCAGAATGGCCCCTAGACATGTCGCGAGTAAATTCTTGCACTCCCTGCCAGTGCGCGATCGGCAACCAGCTGGCGCGCGCGCCCCGCCAGTCTCGGCCGGCCCGACAGGCCCGCGCGCGTCGGTCGACGACTCCGATTCGGCTGGGCGCCCGGCTGGCCTAGGGGGCGCTTCCGAGAAGCTGCTCGCGCCCCGTGTCATACGGCTTGGGGGCCACGGCAAGAGGGCGCGGAGCACCGTGGCGGCGTGGCGCGAGCTCCCTGAGCGGTTTCCTCGCCGAGCGTGAGCGGGGCATTGCGATGCCGTCGCCTGCTTCGGCTGTTCATGCACCCGGCGCCGCTTGATCTGTTGCCGTTTTTGCCTGTCGCGCACAAGTCAGTCGCGCTGCTCGCGCGCCGATCTGTCGCCTCATGGGGCGCCGCCCCTCCCCGCTGTGCCCCGGCGGTGTTCCGCTCGCCCTTGTCTCCGCCATTCCGGCTGCAGGTCCTTTAGCGCTTTGTTTTCTGTCGGAGGTGGCGCGGCCCCCGCCGCCCTCGGGGCAGCTGAGACAGCGGTCCGCGCGGAGCTGCCGCCGGCGAATTTGCCGTTGACCTCCCAGCGGCGCTATCCGAGCTTTGCGACTCGGAGTTGTGCGCTTTTATAGCGGCGCACCTGTTGCAAGTTGCCGGGTCTCGGCTGCCGGAGGCGGCGCCCATGTTTGAGTTCTTTATTTTCGTCCTCACCCAATCTTGTTTCGGCCATTCTTGACCTCGGGCCCTTTGGCGTCCTGTTTTCGGTCGGTGGTGGCGCGGCGTTTCAGCCGCCCGCGGCGGCGCCCCCATCCACGGTGGTTCTTCGGCCCCCTCCTCCTCGTGGGTCGCGGGGTTCGGTCGGTCACCGCCGTCGTCGGCTGCGAGCTCGGTCGCGTCGTGGGCCCCCCAACCGTTGTCTCTCCGGGCCCCCCTCCTGCGTCTGATTCTATTTGCTCTCTCCCCCCCTCTCCTCCTCCTTCCAGGTCGTCTTCGCTGCGGGGGGGTGATGTGCTCAGTCGTGTCTTTTTTGGCATGTCGCGTCCGCGCGTCTCTGCGCGCCGTTTATATTTCTGTGCCGTTTGTTTGTCCTCCTCCCCTTGCACCTGCTCTTTATCTTGTTTTCCTCCTCTACGGGGCGTGCTTGGTCGATTTGATTGCGACCTAGACGTCGGCGCGGACAGTGTATTTCGCGCTATTAACAGTGCTGGTCGATTTACGGTCGGCACTAATACTGTTGCAGCAGTGCCCTACCAATCAACTCGGTTGGCCTATTGCAGCCTTTTTTCGGGCGCGCCGCTGGCACTGGTCTCTCTTGGTGGCGTGGTTACCCACCAAGGATTTTACGTCATGGCTTCGTTCGTTTGGTTTCGGCTCCGCATGTGCATGTTTCTGCGTGTGTTGCGCGTGTCGACACCACCATTTCATACGCCTCTTCTTTCTTCAAGGTGTGTCCTGTCCTCCGCGTTGTTGGTCCACAGGTCAGCACCCCACCAATCGGCTTCGCAGGACCTCTTTTGAGTCCGGCGCTTTACCTCGCCAGTCTGCTGGTCAGGCAGGTGATACTTTGCGTCGCGCTGCCTAACACCGTCGAGTCGGTGATCCAGTGGCCGCCAATTCGCACCAGTCAGCTTGCGCATCACTTCGCTTTGGGTTGGGTGTCCTCTTTTTCTGGCCGCTGTCTTTGTACGTTTGGGGTTGCAGTCCCTCGTGCGCACCGCCCAGTGTTTGCACACTGCATGCGGCGACGTCTCGTACACAGTGCTTTCGACAGTGCCAGATCGCAGTTATCACTTCCACTTGCTGCCCGCGCTTGGGGACTCTGCGCCGCTGATTTTAAAATTGTGTGTGCGTGTGTTCGTGTGTACTTCGCCGCCGGGTTCCTGTCCAAAGCGTTCCTTCGCAAGCACATCGTCCTCGGCACCGCCTGATTCCAGGGCTTTGCCCCCTCCTGGCCTTGTTGTGAGGCCCCTCCTTTTGCCCCCCTCTCGTTAATGCAAGTTTTGCGCGGCCCGCTAAGCTTCGACCGGAAGAGGTGCGCTCTCGACCCGCGGATCAAAAAGTGTGTGTGTGTGTGTTTGTGTGTGTGTGTGTGTGTGTGTGTGTGCGTGTGTTCGTGTGTGTGTGTGTGTGTGTGTGTGTGTCTGTGTGTGTGTGTGTCTAACATCGATCGCTGCAAATAGCACCAGGTTGCACTCGCTTCAGTTCACGTTGAGTCGCGCTCGTCTTGGTGTGCTCCTCGGTTTCTGGCCGCTGTACGTTCGCACGTCAGTAGTTGACGTTTCTTTCACTGAGCTTGCGAGTATGCGCGATCGATCGCAATTTGCACCTCCATTTGTTGCTCGCGCTTGAGGGCCGCTTGCGCCGCTGACTTAAACACGTATGTGTGTATGTGTGTGGCCGTCTGTTGGCGTGCCCCTTCCCTGCCATCCACGCCCGGGTGGCTGATGCTGGAAGGTGCTTCGAATCCTAAGCGTTTATTGACGGCCTGGCCGCGACCGCGCGCTCAGTGGTTCTACCTACTCCGCTTCGACGCCGCGCGCGAGGCAGCTACCGCCAAAAAGTGTGTGTGTGTGTGCGTGTGTGCGTGTGCGTGTGCGTGTGCGTGTGCGTGTGTTTGTGTGTGTGTGTGTATGTGTGTGTGTGTGTGCGTTTGTGTCTTTGTGTGTATGTGTAGCCCCGTTCAGCTCCACCGAGAGCACGCACCCTTCGTCGGCCCTCGTTGCACCGCCTGCCTCGGTGGAAGAGGGCCTCAAGGCATCCACACCATCATTTAAAGAGTTGCCCGTTGGGCGGTGCACTCGAAACCCTATCCCCGCTTGCCGCCTCAAGAGCAAACTCAACCAGGGGGGCAATCCTGGCCAAGACGCCCTGGGGGTGAAAGTTGAAAATGAAAGCGCATGCCAGCACCTCACGCTCAATACTCAGAGGCGTAGTGAACTCGGCAATCATCAGCTGCAAGACCTGCAACTGCTTCTCCAAGGGCATCATGCCAGCAAGGTCTAAGAGTTGATTACGCTGCATGGCCTCCTGTGCGGAAGCACCTTGAATCTTAGCATTGTTTTGAGAGCCCGCCCGATTCAATAGAGCTGCTGCGATAGTAGTCTTTTTGTGGCCGGTTTTCCATCTTGAGTCGTTCTTTGACTTTCCTGGGGCCCGCGAGGGCCCCACGAGGCAGAACATAACCCACAGCTGGCAGCTCCAACGGCTCGGGGCCTCGGATGTCAAGGAACCCGCGAGCCTGGACTCAGCCCGGAAGCGGCGCGCGGTGCACGGCGCGCGCCGCGCCTCGCGCGCGCGCGTGGAGGGCGCGCGGCGCAGCCGCGCGCGCGCGAGGCGCTCGGCGGCCGGGTCTGGAAGGGGCGCGTCGGGCACCCGAGGCTGAACCCCAAGGCGGGCGCGCGCCGCCGGGGCGCGGTCCTCGGGCAGGAGGGCTCGGAGGAGGGGCGGCGTCGAGGCAGCAGCGGCCCCGTCCCCGGCTCGGTCTGGGCCTCAGGGGCTGCGGCCCGCGGGCCGGAGGGGGCCACATAGGCTCAAGAGGCTTGCGCCATTCCGCCGACCCCCAGGAGAGGCGCGGAGTCCACGGTCGAGGCGTCGTGGGGAGGCCCTCGGGGCGTCTCAAAAAGCGTTTCGGGGCGTCTTGGAGCCATTGTCGGCGTCTTGGGCCGCAGGCCAGCCAGAGGTGATGAGGTCAATTTTTTTGTGGATGGTGTGCTCATCCCGTCTCTGACTGTTCGGGTGGGATGCCTCTACATTCGATCTGGCGGCCCTGCCTGTTTTTGGGGATTTTTTTCGGGCCTCATGGAGGCTTCTCGTCTCTACAGCCGGATCCGCGTCGAAGCACGGGTCAGAATGCGCCCTGGAGAAGATTGCTTTGAGCGGATTTGGGCTGAGCGCGGGTAGTGGGGGTCAGTCAGCCCAGACCTCCAACGTCTTGAGAATGTCAGTGCGGACGTTTTTCGCGATTTTCGGCCTCTGGGGGCCCTGGCCGGACCCCGGGACCGTCATGAGACGATTCGGGATGAAGAGCCTGCCATGGGGAACAGGACCTTCGAAGACCCCGTATTGAGTTTGCACGGCCGGAATGGTGACGGAATACATGGGTACGATACCCAACACCATTGCCTGTTCATGTGGAACAAGAGTTGCTATCGTTTGGGGCCCATCGATCTGTCATTTCGATAGCAATATTTGCTGTTGTTCGGGGCCCATCGATCTGTCATTTCGACAGCAATTCTTGTTCGTTAAAATGCCCTCGTTGTTTTTTTCCAACAGGCCAGATTTGCTGCCGAAGTGGCAAGAACTGTTGTCAGAGTGTGTCGACGGACAGCAACTCAATGCTGCTGGGCGTCGTGCCTACAGTTTCCGTCCGTCCCCACTGCGGGCGGAAACGATGCTCCCGGAGGGCTGTTCGTCGTCGCCGTCTCAGTCGACTGCCTGACGAGCTGACGAGCTGAAGGCATGACGGTTCGTCGAACGGAGCCTCCAGGTGGACTGCCTTTTCCCCCTCCTCCTCCTCCTCCTCCTCCTCCTCCTCCTCCTCCTCCTCCTCGGCCTTGAGGGCAGCGTAGCCATCGTCGACGCCAGGCGGCGTCTCCATGGCGTCCACCGCGTGGTGGCTGGTTGTTTTCAATCCCAGGACTTGTTGAGGGTCGGGAGCGACGTCGGGTTAATGTGGTGTAAACTTTTGGTTTCCGTTCCATGGGAAACAACGAAACATGTATACACCAGTATCCTGTATACACCAGGATCCGCTGTCCTGTGCAAATTTCAGTGCAGGGCCAGAAAAAGCGACGGTGTATAGACTTCGGTTCCCTGCGGGAGGTCGTGCGGGGGCAACGGCGGTGGCGCCTTCCTGGCCGCCGGTTTGCCAGCTGGGAGCGGGGGCTGCCAGGGGCGGGCGTTAGCAGCGAGGGTTGCCAGGAGCCCGCTTGCGGTGGGCGCGGGGGCGGCGGGCCTGGCTGTGCTCTTGGTCCTGGAGCGGTCATCCTCGTGCTCCGCCCGCGTCGTGCTCGAGCGGGGGCGCCGCTGTGGGGCGCCCGTCGCCGCGGTGCCTGCGCCGGGGCCCGGCTGCTGCGGGGGGGGGGGCCCAGCCGCATGGACCCTGGATAGAGCTCCCCGTGTGGCCACGCAGCGTCGGCCGCGCCACGGGGATTCTGCCACGGGCCCTCGGGCCTATGATGGCTCCCTACAAGGTCACGAAGGGTGTGAGGGGCGTGCCGAAATGGGGCGGCGCCGCTATGCGGACATCGCCACTGCGGCCTTCTGTGGAGCCTCCCTCCCTGCCAAGCGCCGTCCTGCTCAGCTGGCCCCAGGGATGCTTTTGCAGAGCGAGAACGAGGTCTCCCCCGCTTCCCTCTGGGGCGGGCTGCTTTTTTGCCTCTGGCCCACCTGGCGCTCCCCCAGCGCATGCACCTGCCGCTCTCCCTCCCCCCTCCTCCCCTGGTGCTGTCTCCTTCCTTCCCTCACGATCCTCTGCGCTCTTCCGTGCTGCATTCGACCCCCCTCCGCCGGGCAGCACAGCCTGCCCGGGACCAGCGTGGCCGCGCGTAGGGCTTCGCTGTGCTCCGGATTTTGCCGCTTGGGACGTCTCCCCGAGCGCAACTGCAGCCGCAGACGCGACCAGCCATTCGACTCCCCTTCCTCCCCTCGTCCTCTCTCCTCCCCTTGTGCCGACCGCTGCCCTGCCCCCCGTGCCCCTGGCCGACGGTGCTCCCAGCTTTCTGCTCGATTCTGGAGCCCCTGCAGGGAACTTTTGGGCCTCGTGAGGGGTGCTCCGGAGGCCGTGGGGGCCTCCGTGGAAATCCCGGGGGCAACCTGGGCCAGGGGCACTTCTAGCAAGACCCCCTCCGCCCAGACATCTGGCTGCTCTAATTTTTCCGATGCGTGGGTCCCCGAGGTCTGGACCACTTCTCGAGGGCCGGAGTTTCGCCCTGAGTCTTTTTTTGGCGGTCCTGAGGCCTGGCGAGGGCCCTTGGAGGCCGAAAACAGCCCCAAACCGCCAGCTCAAATTTGTTAGGAGCGTCGGATCTCTGGGACCGTGCGCCGCGCCCCCCCACGCCCCCGCGTGCGGCAGTTTGCCTCCCTGGCCGTCTCCCGGGCGATCGGGGATCTCTTCTTCAAGGACGCCGCCTTCACCCAGGGCAAGGCGCCCCGAGGGTGGCGCCGCGGGCTGCGTGCTGGCCGCCGGATTGTGTACGCACTGGTCGTTGCAGGCAGGTATTTCTGGACATCCAGGTCCCGATATACAGTCGAGACGCTGGAATGAGGACCGTTTTGGGCTCAGGAGGGGCTCGGATTTCCGGGCCGCTCCTTCGATTTATGCCAGGGAACCTCTTTGTAGCCTGGGCCTGTCGCTGCGTCCCTTATTATGTATTCCTATGGTAGCACGATGACTGTACTTCAGGCGCCTTCCTACTTCAAGAGTCGAACGGTTGTCCTTCTTGCATCCTTTTCAGGGGGCGGGCGGATGCCCAATCTGCTTTCAACGCTTTCATACTTCATGTTTCTGCACACTTCATCCGACCGACGGGTGTGTGTGTTAGTTGTTTACGTTGTGTGTTTTGTTGTGTGCTGTTTATCGAGGACGCGTACGGCGAGTCACCGCCGCCGCTTGCCTTCTGGAAGCGCTCATGCGGCCGAACGTCGTGGCCAGAGCTCGGCCACGCTATCGGACTGTGTGTCCCCCTAGCCGCTGTGGAAACACTTCGGGGAACACTTGGGGGAGGAAGAAGAAGAGGAAGAGGGAGAGGGAGGAAGAACTGCGGAGGCGGAGGAGGAGGAGGGGCCCCTTGGGAGTTATTGGGGCACTCTTTCGGCCTCCTGGGATCTTCCTGGGAGCCTCTTGGAGGCGGCTTCCTTGGGACTCTCGGGGGCCTTTGTAGGCTTCTTGGCAGGCTCTGTTGCTGCCTGAAGGCGTTCCTGGCCCGTCTGACGCTGTCGGAAGCCGTCTTGGGAGCCTCTCTGAGCCGACTTTGGGCCCTCTTGGTGTGCTTCAGGGCCGTCTTGGATGCCATCTTGGGCGTCTTAGAGGCCTTTTGGGCCGTCTTGGGACCCTCTAGGGACCGTTTTGGGGGCCTGAGGCCGTCATGGGGCCAGCTCGGAGGCCTCCTGGGCGCCCTTAGGACCATCTTGGTGGCTTCTGGGGCCGTCTTGGGTCGTCGTAAGGCCGAAACTAAACAAATGCCACCATCCTTCAAACACCTGCGGAAAACCACGGATTTGGGCCTCTTCGGGTCTTCCTGGAGGACCTCTTGGAGGCCTCTTGTGCCGTCTTGGACGCCTCTTGGGGGCGTCTTGGGCCGGCTTGGGCCATCTTGGGCAGTCTTGGTAGCTTCTTGGGCGGACTTCGAGGCATCTTGTACCCTCTCGGGCTGTCTCGAAGGCCACCTTAAGCCATCTTGGGGACATATTGGCTGTCTTGGAGGCCATCTTGGCCGTCTTGGATTGCATCTTGGGGCCGTCTTGGTGGAAACAACGATGGACCCCATGTTTTCCGCACGGCTGGCGGGCTGGGTCGAAGTCCACTAGGAGTTCTTGGGAAAAGAACCAGAACCTTTCAGAAGTTCAGCATGCCAGGCCCCGCTGTGATGAATCACCAAGGGGCAGCGGATCGAAGATGCCCCCGCCACCCCCTGCCTTTTGGAAACGCCTGCGGACCAACGTTAGGCAGAAGTCAGGTCAAGGTATTTGACTATGTCTTCCCCTGGCCGTTGTGGAACCCCCCTGGGGAACACTGGGGAGGAGATCTCTTGAGAGCTTTTTGGGTCATTCTTGGGGCCCTCTGGGAGCTTTCAGGGGGCCTCTTGGACGCCTCTTGGGGGCCTTCTTAGGCCTCTTGGGGGCTTCTTGGGCTCCTCGTTGGCTGTCAGGCGGCGTTCTTGGCCCGCCTGGCGCCGTCGGAAACCGTCTTGGGAGCCTCTCTGGGCCTTGGCGCCCTCTTGGGGCGCTTCACTATCCTCTTCAAGGCCATCGTGGGCATCTCGGAGGCCTCTTCGGCTGTCTTCGGGCCCTTCGGGGGCCGTCTTGGGAGCCTCTTGGGCCGTCCTGGGTCCATCTTGGGGGCCTCTTGGGCGATATTGAGGCAATATTGGGGGCCTCTTAGGTCGTCTTGGGCCGTCGGAAGGCAGTTTTGAAACCGATGCCAGCGTCCTTTAAAACTTGCAGGCAATCATTGATTTTAGCCCCTTCTGCTTTTGGAGGACCTCTTGGAGACTCGGGCCGTTTTGGTCGGCCTCCAGCGCGCCGTTTCTGGCCCCGCGCTCTAGCTCGGCGCCGCCCCCAGCCCAGGCCTGGCAGCCTTCGCGGCTCAGCGCAGCCTGCCGGCGCACCTGCTCCAGCAGCCATTGCCGCGCCTCAGCGCCCATGCGGAGGGCGAGCGTAGTTAAGCGACCCCGTGGATATCTCTCGTGCTTCACGCGCTCGGCCCTGCGCGTACCTTTTCCCAGCCCTCGCGCTGCGGCCCGCAGCGCCGTCGCGTCGCGTGCCGCTGGGTGGCGGACCGCCACGTCCACCCACCAGGGGCCGTCAACCTCCGCGTGCCAGAGGTCTGGTATGGCGCGTTCCATGACTGGCGGGCCGGGCCCCGCTGCGGGGCGCCGCGCGCGGTGCTTATCCCGGGTCGGGATTCGTTGTTCGTAGAGGAGTGGCGCTCCCCAGCGTCTTTTCCAAGTCGCCGTGGAGCCTCACGATGCCCCGCCAGACTTGCAAGTGCAGGCGTGGTAGCCGTCTTCGTCCAGCGGGGCCGCGCAGGTGGCGCCGGTTGCCGTCTTGTGGCAGCAGGCAGCAGAGGGCCGCGCCAGATCCGCGAGCGAGCACTCCGGCCACGGCAGCTGCAAGCTGCGGCGGAGAGAGGTGCTCCAGTCCACGTTTTCAAGGCGCAGATGGGGCTCCGTGTGGTATTGCAATAAGTTGCCTGCCCTAGGGCCGCCCGCTGACAGCTAGTCTGCCTTTATGCGAAGATACACTCGCTGCTTGGCTGCAGCGTGAGTTGTCTTGTTGATAATCACAACGACCATCTTCTGTCGGGTTTCCTCACGGAGTGCGGCAGTCTGCGGGGCCTCCAGAGAGGGCTCGGCGCCCTGGCGCGCCAGCTCTGCGCGCACCTCTTCGAGCTTCGCGCGCGTCTGCGGGGGCATTCCCAAGCGCGCCGAGGCTGCGCTGCACCTCGCCTGCCGCCTGCGTCCAGGCTGCCCAGTGCGCGGCCGCCCTGCGCGCGGCCGCCCACTGGGCCCCGCGCCACCCAGCTTCGCCGGCAAGCCCAGCTGGTCGCGAATCTCGGCCCGAGCGGCCGCGCAGCCAGGTTCTCCCGACAAGCGCGCAGCTCGATGTCGAGGCGGAGCGTCTCGTCGTCAGCCGCCAGCGCCAGCTGCAGGTTGCGCTGGCCGGCGTTGCCCGCGCAGGTGCGCAGGAGCGCGGCGGCGGCCTGCCGGGAGAGGCCCCGCGCTGCAGCTGGCGCAGCCAGCCCCAGAGCTGCCCCGGGCGTTCCCGGGCCCCGCCAAGGCCGCAATTGCTTCGGCCGAGGTGGAGCGCGCCCCCGGCGTATGTCTGCGGATCCCCTCAGCGAGCGGAGGTGGGCGCCCACTGCAGGCAGCTCGGGCACGTAGTGGGCCGCGGGCTCTCTCTGGATTGCCTGGGTCCCGTGCGGAGACCGCGCCCGAACCTTGCGGGCGTTCAGCTCGACCTCCAGCGGCGCGGGCGCTCTCGCCGGCGCGTCCAGGGCGCGAGCTCCCAGGTGGGCCGTCACCAGGTGAGCGTCGTCACGAGACGAGAAGGGCCGAGCTCCAGTGTCTAGCTGCAGCAGTCCGTGACGAAGCTGCCCCAGGGCCCCCCGCTGACCGACCGCGAACCCAGCTGGAGACGAGGGGCCCCCTTGGTCGAACCCGCGCCGGCCCAGCACCGTCTCGTGGCGCCCGCCCGCCCCGCGCCGCAGGGTCGCGGCCGGCCCCGCGCGCCGCGCCCACAGCGCAGCGGCCGTCTCAGGGGCCTCGGCTTCCATTGCCTCCGGGCGAGACCTTCCTGGAGCTCTTGGCCAGCGCCGCCAGTTCTTCCGCCCGCAAAGCCTGCGGAGTCTTCGGCGGGAGCTCTCTGAGAGCAACCCGCGCGGCGGCGCGCGCGAGCGGGCCCAAGTCGTGGGCGAACGGGTCCAAGTCCCGAGCGGGTTATGCCAGTTGTTTTAGTGGTTCAACCTGGTTCGGCGCTGATGTCGCCCGTGGATGCAGCGATATGCAGAGGGGACGTTCGCGTGGTATGACGTGCGTCCCGTCTGGGTGCGCACTTTGTTCGTGGTGAATTGTTGCAGCGTTTTGCTGGCCGTCGTTCTCAACGGTCGGTCGTGGTCGACCGCTTCTTGCGATTGACGGCGCGCGTCGACGCGTTGCCAGGCGATGGTTTGGCGAGGTCTGGATGGGTGGCTCGCGGTAGTTTTCGGGGCCGCGAGAGTGTGATGGTCATTGCTTGGCCGGTTATTTGCGGGGCCTTTGCTTCGCGCGTAGCTGGGCCGTTCAGCGCCTCGCACACCTGCGCGCGCGGCGCGCCTGCCATTCCCGCGGCAAGTGGCGATCCGGGCGCATTTGGCGAACCTGGCGCGGCCGAGGCAGCACCTGGCGCATTTCGCGCAGTTGGTGTATCTGGCGCACTCGGTGCGCCCGGCACTTCTCGCGCCCCGCGCGCCAGAGCGTTTTTGCGCGGCCCCCAATCGCGAGACCCTTTGAACGCGCGTCGCGGGCGAGGGGGGGGGGATGGGCGCGGGCGATGATAATGGCGATGACAGATGCGTTGCCAAGCGGGGGGGGGGGGGGGGGGGCACGGGGGCGAGGGGGGCGCGCAGAGGAGGGGGCGGAGGGCGAGTCGGTGGGGGCGGGGAGATGATGGATTCGCGGGGGGGCCAGGGCAGGAGTTGCTTGGGGCGGGGGGCGGGGGGGATTGCGAGGGGGGGGCGGATGGGGGCCTCGCAGAGATTCTGCTCGCATCCGACCGCGAGAAGGGGAGGGGGGAATATGGGGGGGAAGAGCGCGCGGGAACGGGCGCGGGGGGGTGGGGGGGCGGCGGCGGGAGGGCCAAAGGCAGCAGGCATGGGAGATGCCGGAAGGGAGGGTCGGGCGCTAGCTTTTTTTTCCACCTCGCGCCTGCCGTTGCTACAGCGGCTGCCGTCTCTTCGCTGCTTGCGGCGTCCCCGCGCGTCGGCCCTCTCCTTGCTGCCCCCCCCCCCTTCCTGCTGCTACCAGTGCCCCTCCTCGACTCATGGAAAACCCTGCTGCGGCTTAGCTGCCTGCGCGCGCCGCGCGGGGGCGACGCGCGCGCCCGCGCCCCGCGCGGCGGGCCTGCCGACGCGGGCTGTGTCCGAAGGGCTTCGGGGTTCCAGGTTACAGGGCCCCCCGGGGCACCAGGGTGCCTCTCTGGGCCCAGGGTGTCTTGCGTCGGTGCCCGCGGCGGCCCATGAGTTAGATCGGCCTGGCGCGGCGCGCGATTCGGTGAAAGGCAGAGCGGTGGAGATATCGGGAGGGGGCCCGACGGCAGGGGGGGGGGGGGGGGCAGAAACCGGCGCATCAGCAAGTGCATGGGTCCGTCGTGGGCCCCGCGGGCGCTGTTCGGGCCAACTGGGCGTTTCAAAAGTTCTCTTCTGGGCATTATCAGAGCCTTTTCCAAGCCTGAGCGGGCGAGATGGCGAGGAGGCACGCGTCGTCGACCCTGTGTGAGCGCATGAAGTACGTGAGATTGGCGAGGGGCGCCATGGGAGACTCCGTGGCCGGCTGGGGCCGCCCATGGGTTGTGCTGGAGGCTCTTGGACGCGCGTGGGGCCATGCATTGTCCCGGCCTGTGCTGCCCGGTACCATAGTGGAGGCCCCCCTGGGCCATCGGGGGCCTTCTCGGGGACGCGCTCGCCCCCCCTCCGACGCCGTGCAATTTCGCGGGCGTTCTGCGAGCGGCAGCGCCTCCAGCGCAGCCAACATCATTGCCAGTGCCATTATCGCTGCCACCGCCGTCGCCGCAACGCACATGCCACGGGCGAGTTCGTTGCCGCGGCGACCGCCATTCAGCGCCGCTGTTATCGCTCCCCTGTGGGCCGTTCCCCGACCGCCCCTTCCCGCGCCGATGGCTTCGCCGGCACCCCCGCCATTGCCGGCGACCGCCGCCGCCGCAGGCGCGGCCGCCAGTGCTGCCGCGCACGCAGCCGGCGACGCCAAAATGACCGACGCCACGCAGAGCCGCCGCCAGCGCTGCCAACATTGCCGTCAACACCCATGCCGTTACAAGTCCAACAGAGACACGTCAACCGTCGGCATCATCACCGCAGCCAACGCCGCCATCGCCGCCAACGCCGCTTGGCGCGACATTGCCGACACCTCCGACATGATGGCCTTCCTGGCAGCGACTGCGACTGCCAGCAGTGCGCCTGGGCCAGCCACCTTCCTTCCTCTCCCGCCCCGGCAAACGCCGACGCCGCGGGTTCCCCGACTGCAGCCGCCGCCGCCGCGGCGTGCCCGAATGCGGCGCTTGTGCGACCGGTTCCCCGACGCGCTTGCCGTCGGCCCGCGCTTCGCCTGGCCGCGCCCGAAAAGCGCCCGAATTGACTGATCGAAAGTGCACGGTGCCGCCCCCGATCGGCGCCCGAATCGGCGCCCGAATCGGTGCCCAAATCGATGCCCGATCGATGCCCGAATCGTTGCGGTCGTCTTGGCGTGCCCGAATCATTTGTTTTTTGGAGGATGTCTCAGGCGGCGTTTTTTTTCCTGGCACATCAGCGTTTCCATCATGTCACATGATGGTTTCTGTTCGGGCACATAATTCTCCACTCTGGTACAGAATGATTTCCTTCGCAGTCCATCCGGGCGCATTATTGCTTCCATTCGGGCACATCACCGCTCTCATTACAATACCATTCGGGCGCATTATCGCTTCCATTCGGGCGCATTGTCGTTTTCATTCGAGCACCCATTCGGGCACGTTGCTCGGGCGCCGACTCGGGCACGAAATGTGCCGCGGGCGAATCCACGCGCGCCTCTCCGGGGCACGGTCGGGTTGCTTCGATCGCATGTTGCATTTTTTGCCGCATGCCGCCCGCCGCCCCGAGGTCGATGATCGGCGCGAGTCGCGCCGCGGTCTTAGGGTGCCAGCGCTGGGCTTCGCAATTGTGGGCCGCTTCCACGGGCGCCGCCGGGGGTCGCGGTTCATCCCCCCATGGCCCCCAACGGTGAACGGGGCATCAGACGGGAGCCCCCCCAGGCGGGATCTCTTGGGTGCTGCTTCGTGGCCTTTCCCTTGCTCTTGTCCGTCCGCTCCGCCACCCGCCGTTGAAAGGCGAGCGCGTCGGGGAGAGGGGGGGGCCCTTCAGGGCGGTTGGAGGGGTGAGGGCGCGGAGGGTGGGCTGGAGGGCGGACGCGCCTGGCCTCCCCTCGACGAGGCTACCGGGCGCCTTGAGGTAGCTCGCAGGCGCGCCCAAGGCGCCGCCAAGGGGGCCCGAGAGCTGGCAGACGGCCGAAGGGGTTTCGAAACAGCCCGAACGAATTCCGAGACGACCCAAGACGGGCCAAGTGTTGGGGGCCTCGAGAAGCCCGGCCACCCGCCGGGAAAGCGCTCCAGGGGGATGTTCCATATGCTCCGCTTTGCAAGCTCGTTGGTGGCCTCTGGGGGTTTCTGCGAGCCTCGGAAGGCCCCGAAGAGGCCCCCCGCCTGGGCCCCGAAGGGCCGCTATTTCAAGTCGCGCGGTGCGATTTGACATTGGGCCCTACTGGGCTCCTTCGGGGCCCTCTTGGAGCGCCTCTGGTGCCCCCTGGGGGCTATCTTCGGTTCAGTGCCCAGGTGTTTTTGGGGCGTCAAGGCGAATCGAAAAGCGCCCGGAAAAGGCCATGCCAACTTGTCATTTTGAGCGGAAGCAGAAAGGAATGCGTTGCTGTTTGCGGTCTCTGGTCTTCGCGCCCTTTTGGGGTCCTCTTGGAATCTTCTGGGCCCCCGCAGGGTCTTTCTCTGGCTCCTCCCAGGCAGTCTTGGGCCCCGAGGGGGCTCCGAGAGGCCCCCCCGATGGGGCCTCAAGGTTGTTCGATTTCAAGTCGCGCGGTGCGATCTTGAATTGAGACTTCTCGGTGTCTTCTTGGAACCTTCTCGGGTTCCTCTCGTGGCTTTCCCGAGTTTCTCCGATATCGTTTCAGGGGTTGCCTCGGGGCCCGGGGCCCCAGGGGGGGCGCGGGGCTGCGTCGCTTCGAGCTCCGCTAGGCGGGGCTTCGCCAGGTGCTCACAGGGGTCGCTCATGTGATAGTTTTGGGTTTTTTGTTTTGCTTTCCTGGGTCGTTTCAGGGCCCCTCGGCCTCTCGTCGGATTTTCCCAGAGACCGTCGGGGGTGGGGGGCGACGGAGAGGGCGGGGGGCTGCTCTGGATGGGGAGGGGGCCCAGTGACCAACTGTGGCGGAAGATGTGGGGAAGGAGGGGTCATGTTGAGTGGTTTGCAATGAAGCCGCTCTAAACGCAGCAACGGAAGACGAGAGCGAGGATGGGAGGGCGGAGGAGGAGGCCCGCCTGCAGCTGAGACCGCAGCGTAGTAGGGGCCACTTTGAGTGAAGTCGCGCAGCGATCCAGTGCTGTCCCGAGGCGGCGAAGGCAACCATCAACACGTTCCAATCAGGCCCTAAGAGGACTTCCAGCAGTGCGTCGAGACGGGCTCTCGAATGTCAGGGCGGCGTCGACAAAAACGTGCCGCGCTCAGGAAACCGCCCGGATTGCGTTCGTTATTTAATGTCAGCGGCGCATGCGCTGGGCGTCACGTGAGCCCCGCAATCGAGGGCATCGCGGGTTGCGCGCGCGCGTGTCTTCGCGCAACTGAATCGCGCGGCCCCTCAAACACGAGCGCACCGCCCGAGATCATTCCATTCGCCCCGCTTTGCCGCCGTGGCGTTATAGAGGGTGCCTCGCTGATTTCTCGCGCCCGGCCTCTGCCCCCTGCGCTGCGGCCCTGCCCCCCCCGCGCGCGCGCGCGCCCCCGATGTCCAATCGTCGGCGCAGCGCGCGGAATATTTGATGCGAGGGCGGCGTTTCCGCGCGTGCGCCGCGCTCGGGCCTGAGCTGCGCGCTTGCCGCCGCGTCCGCCTCGAGCGGCCCACTCGGGCGTTCTCGCCGCGTCAGGGCCTCGATTGGCTGCCCGGGCAGCGCGCGAGAGAGCGCGCGCGCGCGCCTTCGCGTGGGCGACCTCAAGCGTGCGATGATAGCGCCAACATTGCAGCCTCCAGCCGCCACGCGCACTTCCCCATGCGATGTGCGCCGCTGTCGTGGCGATGTTGGCCCCCGACGAAGGGCCGCGCGCAATGCTGTCCCATCAGACTCAAGCGCCGGCGCGAAAACTCAACGCAGCGCAGTCATCGAAAAAACGCGCATCCAATTCTGGAAACGTTCGGGCATAGTAGGCTCGGGGAGGCTCGGGTCAGGGAGCCGCAATCATGGCAGAAGGGGCGCCCGCGCGCGCTCGCAGGGGCAGCGCGCTTCAGGGGCGCGCATGTGACAGCGTTTGCTGTTGGTATGTTTCTTGCCTGCGTGTTGCCGGATGGCCGGGCAGCGCGGAGAGCTCTTCATCGAAGAGCTCTTAGATTGGAGGGTCGATTCCTCCGAGCGCGATCCCCTCTCTGCGCTCTTGAAGAGAGAGAGAGAGAGAGAGAGAGAGAGAGACAGAGAGAGAGAGAGAGAGAGAGAGAGAGAGAGAGAGAGAGAGAGAGAGAGGGATTGGCGCCGGCCGGCGACTTATCGCATCTGTTTTGATCGACGGGCGAGGCGGAGCAGTGCGGGGCGCCCGCGGCCTGGGCCGTGGCTGGGGGCGTGGCGCGGGCGGCGCCGTGGCTGGTGCTGGCGCGTGGCATTGGCGCGGAGGGGCGATCTGGGGGCGCGGCGGCGCCCGCCGCGAGCGCGGGGGCCGCGGCGGGGAAAAGGCGCGAGCCCACCGCCGCGCGCCGCGGTCGGCCGAGACGACGTGCCGCGGCGGCAGCGGAGACGGCAGAGCGGGAGGGGCGCGTTCCGCTGGCGGTCAGCGCAGTTCGAGTGTCGCTAGAATGGCGCCCGGAAAGCGGCCTCGGGCAGGGGCTGCAGGAGGCGCGGGCCGAGATGCTCGCCGACGTCTCGTCCGCAGCAGTGCGCAGATTGAGCAATCTCGAATCGGGGGCGTTGCGCGCGGCATTGCGCGCGCGGGGGCAGTGGGCCGAGTGGGCGGGCCGGCAGGGGCAGCCGGCGGAGCGTTTGGCGCAGCGACCCGCGGCAGTCGCCGAGTTCGTGCATGAGTTCTCGACCGCGCGGACGTCTGGCGTCAGAATCTGGAACAGTTTGAAATGGATGTGCGTGCATTTGAAAGCGCCTTGTTGCTTGGGTGATGCGTTTCGACCTGTGCCACGTGATCCAGGCAGCGGGGCCGTAGCGCCGCCAGTCCAGGCCACTGTCGTCGAACCCGAGATGATTTGCCACGTGGTCGATCTCCTGGGTGGCGCGAGAACGCCTGGGCAAGTCGTGCTCGCGGCGGGGATGCTGGCGATGGTATTCGCGTGGGTGAGGCACGCGCGCCTGCTGCGCTCTAGGCCGTTAGAGAAGTCTGTTCATTTTTGCCAGTTCCGCGCGTCGCGGGGAAAGCAAGGAAAGCGACAGGGGCGACCTTCGTTCGATTGGCGTTGGCCGAGGCGGCTAGGTGGCGCGCGGCCCGCTGCTGACGCCTTGTGGGATGGCTGGCGCATGCTGGCGGCGCGGGTAGATCGAGCAGGAAGGCTTGTGCCGGCGGGGCTCGTCTTCGACCCAGTTTCCGGCGCGCCGTTGAAGTTGGGTGCTTTTAACCGATCGCTGAAAGAGGTATTCCGAGGCTCGCTAGCGGACGATTCCCAGTTGGATCTTGTGACCTCGTACAGCTTGCGCCGGGCAGGGCCTGCATGGGCGAGCGCTATGCAGTTGGACTGGAAAGCCCGAGTCATCTCGGGCGGCTGGACTGAGGGGGGAGACAATCCCCGTCGGAACCAGATGCCGATCGTATATATTGCGCGTCGGCGGCAAGCCGCACGCGCCTGCTCATGGCCGGAGTGTTGTCTTGTCTGCGGACCGATCTGGAGGTCCCGGCGCAGTGGGGGCAGGTGCGATGCTGGGCGAGTTCTGCGCCAGGAAAAGTAATGTTGGCCGACCTAGAGAAAGAGGCGCTGCAGCGGGTGGCGGTGTGGACCGTTCTTGTCCCTGTCGGTGGTCGAAGAGTTGAGGCGGCAGAAATTTCCCCGGTTAATCGTTGCCCCGCGTGGGCAGCGGGTGGAGCGCGGCAAAGCGCCGGGCGCGCCTCCACCCGAATGTCGGAGTCCTGCCGATGGGCGCGCCGTGGGTAAACGCGGCGAGGGGTGGGCGGGCGCCGAAGCGCCGATCGCGCGCGCGCGCGCCGCGCAAACCCCTGCGCCGGGGGCGCCGCGTGCAAAGCGGGGGGGGCGCGGTAAAGCGCCGGGCGGTCTGTGTGGGGACGCGCTGCCTGCGCCTGCGAGTCCACGCGGCCAGCGAAGGCGGGGGCGCGCGCCAGTCCGGCGTCGGCTGCCAGCGCGGGCCGCGCAGGGCGAATCGCGGGTCGATCGCGCGGCCCAGCGGCATTGCGCACGGGCGTGGGCGGTGCTGGAGGCTGTTTCCATCCCCAGGTCCAGGGGTGATGAAGTGTCGGCGCGGCCGGGAGATGCAACCCGTGCAGGCCCGGCCGCGGTCCATGCGCGGGGAGTTGGCCGCGCCTGTCGCGCGGCAACCGCGTTTCTAGGTGACCGGGCAGTGCAGGGCGCGGAAGTGGGTGCGATAACGCGCCAGCGCACGGCGCGCCGCCAGCGGCAGGGAACGGAGGGGTCATCCGTGCGCGCTTCGCGAGCCGCGGGGCCGTCGCCCGAGCCGCGGGGCGCGGTCGGGCACGTGCAGTCCACGCCGGGGCCGGCCACCCGGGTGAGGGAAGTTGCGGGGCCTCGATTTCACGTCGCGATGCCCGTAATTCGTCGCTAGGAAAAATCCAGAGTCTGCACGAGCTGTGAGTTCGGGCCAGTGACGAACCTGTGTCAGAATGGATTGAGTGATCTGCAGTGGTTCCCGGCGCTCCCGGAGGGAGCCCTGGTGTGCGCGGCGCGTGAGAAGTTGCGCGGCCGGGCAGCCCCGGCGTGAGGTGGTGATGTCATCGCGGCGGAGACGCGCGGAGTCGCGCGTGGGCCTGCCGGCGAGTGCCAGCGCAACGGATGCGCATGCGCGCCCTGAGGCGGGCTCGAACGCGGTTCAGAGAGTGCGCGTTGAGCGGAGCGATGCGCCTGTGAGTCGGTGGTTCCCAGCATGTCTTTGTCAGTCGACGGCGTTGCGCTGGCGGGTCGCGTCGGAGCCCGCGACGCCGCTGCGCAATTCAGAGAGCTTGCCGCGAAGTATCAGTTTGATGAGCGCATCGCCACCCACTTGGTCGAAATCGTGGGCTTAGAGACGTTGGTCGATTTTGCGCATGCCGTCGCAAGCGAGAACGAGTGTGCGCCGATCATCGAGCGGGTCCCGGATCTCGAGAGGAGGATGGGGCAGCTGTCCCGTGCGCGCTAGGCGCGGCCTTCGCCTGCGGGGGGGGGGCCCTGCCCGGCCCGCGCCGCAGCTCGAGCGCGTAATGCGGCGGGCGTGGAAAGCCGTGCGCGATGCTGCCCGGGAGTCCGAGACCTGGAAAAAGCCGCGGCACGGACGAGAGCGACGACGTCTGTCGCTTCAGCTCGCTGAACTGAGCGAGCAGTTCTTCGCCCGGCATAAGATGGCGCACCCAGCAGAGTGTGAGCCGTCCGAAGCGCTGGTCAGTAAGATAACCAGGGAGCTGGGCAGGCGCGCCCCGCTGCACGCAGGGGTGGGGGGGGGGGGGCGCGTCGCGCGCGCGGCCCCTCATGGCCGGCAGGCGCCAGATGACCGTGATCAATGCATGGAAGGTCCGCGCGTTGTTGAATGCCGCGAGGGCCGCCAGAAAGCGGTAGCGCATTGGGGATGTCGAATTCGCGTGCGACGAGAAGGAAGATCCGGATCCCGCGAAGGATTTGAAAACCTATATCGAGTTTCACCATGTTATCATGGTGGCGCGCGCGCCGGGGTGAAGCCGATCGACCGAGCGCCCGCGACGCCAGAGAGGGCGTCTTCGGATGCGACGGATCTCGTGCAAATTCCGTTGGATGTCGCGACGGCCTGCCGTTTCCGCGCGTCAAGAACGCCAGCGCGATGCCGTTCTCGATTGCGCTGCCTAACGTCGTGCGCTGGGGCGATGGGGGGCGCGCTTGGTGGGCGGAAGATAATCCGCGCGGGCTTGCAGACCCGCGAGGTCATGTGGAGTCCGCCTCCGCCGCCAGCTCCCGGGCCGCAGCGGCCGCCGACGAGCGCTGGGCGGGGGCGGCGGACAGGTGGCAGGGGCGCGCAGTTGGGCGATCAGTTGAAAGACGGAACCCAGGTGTGTCGCAAGTTCAACGCCAGGGAGTGCTCCGAACCGTGCCCCCGCGGGTGCAAGCACGTCTGTTCCGTCGTGCTCAACAGGACGGGGCGCTTGTGTGGCATGTCTAACCACTGCGCCCTCAAGTGCCTCAGGAGCCCGGGTCTTTGTTCCTTTGTTCTCCTCTGCTACACAGAGTGCGGGGGGGGTCCTGGGCCCGGAGAGAGCGCCGCCTAGCGCCGAGTGCTCGGAGCTCCCGCGTTGTTCTTTGCGACGCGAGGAAAGCGAGCGGGGGCGCGGCCGACGGCGGCAAGCGCGACCGCAAGGGCGAGCGAAACGCACCCGTTGCCGCGCCGCCTTCCGCGGCATAAGGGGCAGTCACCAGGGGGTTCGCGCGCCCCAGGGTCGCGGGCGCGCGATGGAGCCGGGCTGACATCATTGTGAAAATTCGGAAGTCCTTTTCGGAAGAGTGGCTGGTGGGCGTTCCCATCCCGTTCTTGCAAGATTTGCCGGATACTTCGCAATTCGTTGATTTCGCCATTTGGGCGGATTTGCAGGACGAAGGACTACCTTTGGGATGTTCCCTGGGCAGAAATCCCAAAGGGCGCGCGAGCGCCGTGCTGGGTCGCCGGGCAGGCGTGCTCGACCACAGGCTAGCGCTGGCGCCTGTTATCGAACTCGGCGTGGGGCAGCGGGCGCACTTCGCTCGATGCGTCGAATTCGCGAACGCGGGGCGGCTGCCATTCGACGATGAGTACGTGGCACCCGTTGATTTGAAGTACGCTGCCTTTGCCACGGTTGCGTTCGCTTGGGCTGGTGGCAGTCGGCTGAGGCAGTGGAGCGAGTCGTGTGCCGGGGCGTTGAAGGAGCTCAGTCAGAGGCTGGCGCCAGTATCCCGCGCCCTTCGGCGCTGGCAGTCGCCGAACGCCCAGAGACCCCCGCCCCCGCTTCAGTCTGTTTTGAAGCTAAATTTGCCCGTCTTCTTGGGGCAGACGGCGCCCCGTTCGCCATGCTCGGAAAATGCTAAACATGCGCGATCTTAGAGGCAAGCGTTGCACCCTGCATGTGCAATGCATTCTGGCATGGCGCATGCGCATGCGCGGCCGCGTAGAAATTTTCAGCGCGGCCGCTGCGCGGCCTCGTAGAAATTTTCAAGCTGCGTTTTGAAAGCTCCTCTGTATATGCCGTGGCGCAGAACGCCCACATCGTGTTGATTTGCGTTTTGACTTGGGTGATGGGTTGGCTGGACTGGCAGCTGGCCCAGAGATTTGTGACCGGCTGCAATATCGTGGAGCGACTGGAGGAGACAGGTGTCTGGGAGCGGTGCGAAAGTTCGGACCCTGTTTCCGAGGACCGTTTGTTGGCGGAGTCCACCGCGCTTTTACGATCCAGGGACAAGCGACGGACTGATCATGAGGCTGAGTTTCTTCGGGGATCTTGCTTGACGGAGTGCGAGAAGGGCTGGGCTGCTCCTCCGGCGTTTTGGGCCGCGATGGACCGCGAGTGCGGCGCCGGGCGCTGGGCGGCCGTGCCGTCGTTCGTGCGCGCGCAGCAGAACGGCAAACGTCGGCGGATAGACGATGCTAAAGCTGGTGGGCTGAACGGCGCGACGGCGTACCCTGAGGAGTGGCAATTGCCGTCAGCGTCCACGCCCGCATGGCAAAGTCGTGTGGCAGCGGCCGGGTGGCGCGGCAAACGCCGGGGGCGGTTTCCCCCCTTTCCCCGCCGGCCCGTTGTCGCGGGCCGCCCCCCCGGGTTCTTTCGCGCGGGCCTGGCGGCCCCCTCTGGTTTTCAGGGGTGCGCGGTCCAGCCCGGCGTTTGGTGCGCGCCCACAGGCAGGAAGCTTCGGCGGGAGGCTTTGCCGGTGAGGGCCTGACCCTTGAGACTGGAGGCGAGGACCTGCCGGACGCATGCAGATCCGTGCCGGTCAATGCCGCGCAGCTGCGATATGACGTCATTGCGGCGCGGGAACCGCGCAGCGGGGAGTGGCGATGCTTGACTGCACTTGCCATGCTGTTCGGCTTGTCGTCGAGCGTTATGAATTTCGCGCGGTGGTCTGCCTTTCTGGAATCCGCTGCTAGGCGCGCGGCGGCAATGTTGCACGCAATGCATGTCGATGATGGCAGTCTTGGGGGCCTCGGATTGGCGAAAGGCTCGGGACAGGTATTACTCAACGTCTTGTTCTCGAAGTTGGGGGCCCCGAGTGCCAGCGCGAAGCAGCAGCGCATGGCCGCCACTGGGGCGTTCCTGGGTGTCGATCACGACGTGTCTCGGACCTTTGAGGGCAGAGGGGCGGTCTCCTTTTGGCCGAAGGCCAGCGTGACTGACAAAATCAGAGGTCTGCTCGCAGAGCACCGTGCGCGGAACTGCCTGACACCAGCAGAGGCCTCGAAGCTCCGGGGCATTCTGCAGTGGTCGTCCTCCGCGATGTTCAGCGGCATCGGCAGCGCCGCGATGGCGCCGTTAAAGCAGAGGCAGTGCACTGACGCGCCTCCGTGGGCGCTATCCCACCTGATTCGGCGGTGTTTTGATTATTTCGAGTTTGTAATATATCGTGCCCCGAAGTGAGGCGTCGACGCGTGCCCGCCATCGTGTCCGCTGATTGCGATCGCAAGCGACGCGCGGGCCGACGGGGCGATCGCGCCCACAGGCGGCTACCTCCTGGTCGATTGCTTGAGAGGGGGGCGTGTGGGAGGACGGTGTGCGTTCGACAATGCCATACTCGCGGAAGGGCGCGATGCCGATGACCTTGTGCGAGGGGGCCATGGCCCCCATTGTCCTGGCGCACGAGGCGCGGAGGCGCCGCGGAAGGCGCATCCTGTGGGCGCTCGACAATACGAGCGCTCTTCACAGCTTCGTGAGTGGCAGGTGCGATCATGCAACCCTGGACGGGGGCGTCAAGCTCTTTAATTTCTTCAAGGCGCGCGCCGCGAAAGCACATCGCGGGGGGGCGCGCCGTGCAGCGTGTCGCGCCAGATGCATTGCGACATGACCGCGTGGGTCGAGCGGGTGGACTCGAAGAGCCACTGGTCTGACGGGATTTCACGGCGCGCCGTCCGCGCGCGGAGGCGCCCTTCCTCCGAGTCGTCCATTCGCGCGATGCCAGGCGGCTCGGCGAAGATATGTTCGCCCGGGAGAACGGTTTTCGCAGTGACGAGGTGAGTGTGGACCCGGCCGCGTGGCTCGGGTCTTTACTAGACGCGCGGCGCTGGGTGCAACGGCGCGCGGAAGGCGCGCGTCGCGAGGGGAGTTCGCGGGGGGGGGGGGCGCAGTGTGCAGCGTGCCGCGCCAGGTTCGGTGCAGCGCGACCACGCTGCGTGAGTGCGTTGACTCGGGGAGCGCGTGATCTGACGAGACTTCGCGGCGCGCCGTTCGTGCGCGGAGGCGTCCTTCCTCCGGCTCGTCCATTCTCGCGGCGCCAGGTGGCTCGGCGAATGTGGATTCGCCTTAAAGACGGAGTCCGCGCAGGAGAGGTCAGCGCGGGCCCAGCCGCGGGGCGCGGGTAATTATGTCTTAGACGCGGGGCGCCGCGTACATCCGCGTGCGAACGCGGAGGGGCGTCGGACCCAGAACAGCGTTGGAGGTGCAGAAACGCGGAGCCAGAGCAGCGTTGGGGAGAGCGGCATTACTGGCGAGTCACGCCAGGGTCTTGTCTTCTTCACCCTGGTGTTCCACTGGGGTTTTGGCCACTCCAAGGTCGTTCTGCGCCCCCAGAGCACCGTGGCGCTTTCTTGGGTCGGGGGGCGGGGTATTTGGATCGGGTGGGTGGGTGGGGGGATGGGATCGTCGCGCGCAATGTTCGCAGGCGAGTGATTCGAAATAGATTTGAGGTGGAGCGCGCGCGCGGAGGAGCGGGCCGCCTGCGTGCGCCTCGCGCCGCGGTGGAGCGCGCGTGCTTCGCGCCGAGATTGGAAGCGCGGCGCGCGAAAGTAGCCCGGTGCCGCGCGGGGCGCGTCGCGTGGAATAGGCTGTCGGTCATTATGCGTTGACTTTAGGCTCGGGGAGGCTCGGGTCGGGGAACCATAGCCACGACAGAAGGGGGCGCCCGCGCGCGCTCGCAGGGGCAGCGCGCCTCAGGAGCGCGCGTGTGGCTCGTGCGAGCGAAGCGCGTTGGTGACAGCAGTTGCTGTTGGTATGTTTCCCACCCGCCACACCCTGGGCCCCAGTGGGGTTACTGGGGAGAATTTGGAATGGGCGCCGGCGTGGATTTCGCCGTGAAAGAGGCGATGCGCACCGGCTGCGAGGGGTCCTGCCTCGGGTCGGCCGAACGTATGCGTCGCAGGTGCGAGAGTCGCCGCACAGGCCAGCGCGTGCGGGGAGGGGGCCTTCCTTCCCCGGTGGCCACTGGCAGTGGTCGCATCATCAGGTGCAACGTGCGATGAGGTGCGCGACATGTTATGCGCGCGCGAACCCGCCCGCCGCACCCCGACCCCCGGCGGGGTGTTCGGGTCGGCGAGGGCGGCGCCGGGCGCCGGCAGTGCTCGTTCTCCCCGTGGGGAGGGCGGCATTGCTGGCGAGTCACGCCAGGGTCTTGCCTTCGCGCTGGTGTTCCACCGGGGGTTTGGTCACCCCATGGTCGTCCTGCACCCCCGGGGCACTGGCGCTTTCTTGGGTCGGGGGGCGGGGTATGGGATCGGGTGGGTGGGTGGGGGGCTGGGGTCGTCGCGCGCCATGTTCGCGGGTGAGTGATTCGTAATAGATTTGAGGTGGAGCGCGCGCGCGCGCGGAGGAGCGGGCCGCCTGCGTGCGCTTCGCGCCGCGGTGGAGCGCGCGTGCTTCGCGCCGAGATTGGAAGCGCGGCGCGCGAAAGTAGCCGGGCGCCGCGCAGGGCGCGACGCGGGGAATAGGCCGTCGGTGATGATGCGTTGATTTTAGGATCGGGGAGGCTCGGGTCAGGGAGCCATAACCACGACAGAAAAGGGCGACCGCGCGCGCTCGCAGGGGCAGCGCGCTTCAGGAGCGCGCGCGTGGCTCGTGCGAGCGAAGCGCGTTGGCGACAGCGGTTGCCTTTTGGTTTGTTTCCCATCCGCCACACCCTGGGCCCCGGTGGGGTTGCCGGGGGGAACCCTGGGGTCCCTGCGATCAGAAATTCTGATCGCCGACATCTTGTTGCGAAATGCTGATCGGCGTCTTTACGTGCATGTTCTGATATTCGGCAGTTTTGCAGTTTTGTGTTGTGATCGGTGTTTCCGATGCGTCGGTTGAGCATCCTGCGGTTTGGTTGTTGCGTCGCGGGGAGTACTCCACCGCCCGTGGTGCTTGACGTACGCGCAGGCTCGGAAATCAACGAGCAACGTGCGCGATACCAAAACAAGCCTTACTTTTGTTGTTGCTGGTGCTGATGTTGCTCCTCCTTCTCCTCCTCTTCCTCCTCCCCCTCCTCGTCCTCTTCCCCCTCCTCCGCCTCCTCCTCCTCCTCCTCCTTCCTCCTCCTTCCTCCTTCCTCCTCCATTCTCCGTCCTCCCACTTCCTCTTTGGACGCAGCTGGGGGTCTGAACCGATTGGTGGGGCGACCGAGAATGTGCTAGGACAGGAGGGGGGGAGGGGGGGCGAACAAAATCGTGCTTCCCGTTGGCTTCAGCGCTGCGACCTTCAAACTCGTCGGAAGTGTTTTGAAGCCTCTTGGAGTTACTGTACTTGTTGGGTCCTCTTGGGGAATCTTGGGGGGCTGTCTCGGGGCCTCAGACGCCCCTTACGTAAGCGCAAGGATCTGATGATCGATTCCTGCTCTCACCCCTGGACCCCTCGGAATTGTCTTACTCTTTCGTGCCCATCGCCGCCTACGCAGGATCTTGAGTCAATAGCAAGAGAACGACGGCCCTCGATAAGGCGGAAGGGGCGCGAGCCTAAGAAAAAAATAGAACGAGCTGCCGAAGTGTCCCACGTAAAACTTGCGAGGCCTCTGCCCGTTACTTTCTCCTCGCCGTCGTCGTTGTCATCTCTCCCCCTTTATCGTCCATCTCTCTCTCTCTCTCTCTCCCTTTCTCATCTCGTCCGCATTTTTCTCGCCGCCGTCCTCTCTCTCTCTCTCTTTCTCTCTCTTTTTTTGTTCTCTCTCTCTCTCTTTCTCTCTTCCTTCTCATCTCTCTATCTCTCTCTGTCCATTCTCGGTTTCGCCTTTCACGCCCTCCATGGATTTCTCTGGTTGCCTTCAGTGATGATCGCGGCTCTCGCCGTCATATCATCTTCCGCTCCCCTCTGTATCTCTCTCTCTCTCTCTCTTTCTCTCTCTCTCTCTCTCTCTTTTTTTGTTTTCTCTCTCCCTCTCTCTCTCTCTCTTTCTCTCTCGCCTTCCCCCCCCCCCCCATCTCGCATCTCTCCACCATCGCTGAGCGCGGAGCTCAGCGGGGGGCTCGGGCACGCCGAGGGCGGCGCAGGCGGGGGGGTCCGAGCGAGGCGTTCACATCGCATGTTCGGGTCGGCTGGCCACTTGGGGGGTCGAAAGGTCTACGCATTGACAATGGTATAGACAGTGTCACAATCTCTCCCCCGTCGAAAGGTCTAAGCATAGACAATGGTGCATGCGCAGATTGCTACAGCAATGGCGATCAAGATGATGGCGACGATTCCCGTAGCAACGAAACCATTGCAACAGCTACGATGTGAGACAAAACAGTGACGACGATCATCTTTCTCTCTCACGGGCGGAAGCGCTTGCCACACGATTTCGGTGGCAACAGAATCCGCACTCGCAAGAGAACACCTGATTCGAATGTGTGATGACCGCAATTCCTGCACGAGGCTTTGAGCGTCTTATTGCGAGCCTCGTCGACCCAACACGAACATAACGAAGGGCTTCCAAACCATGACGTCCTATCAGTCAGATGGTATATCACGTGGTGCTTCGGTTTGTACACGTCGAACGGTGCCATCAACACAACGTGCATGTTGCAATGTGCAAATGACTCCTGGGGGGCAGGATCTCTGGGGGCAAACTAGCGAGAGGGTTGGCACCCGTTGTGAAAGAGGGGGCATATATAGTAGCTGGGGAAGCAGAGTGAGATAGCGGGGGCGGGGAGCAGGAGCAGGGGGACGATGAAGGGAAGCGACGGCTCCAGGATTTAAGTTTCCCCGAGCGGTCTTTCCGAACATATTCAGGGATGACCCATGCATGCGAATGCCAACTCTCGACACAACTTTGCAAACATTCCCTTGCGCGGAAGAGCCTCAACCAATCGGGCGAGATCCGTTCTTTGAACGTGTTCAGCTCATCACGCATAAACAACAACATTCCCCATGTTTCGGCACCTTTTGTTTTGCAGGCAGGGTCTGATCTTGTGCCCGCCATTTTTGCTGTAAAGTCGCTCACTTGGGTCAGTGTGGCGTCTGGATGAGACCGTCGTTTTTGGGCTTGCCGCGTCGTGGGTCTGTTCCGAAGGGCCAGAATTGCAACGCGCGCGTTTTCTTCATTGTTCCCCAAATCGCCGTAGACAGTGCTATCTAATAGCATCCACAGGCAGACCGTGCACCACCTGTTCATCACCCCCAAATGCATGGCGCGTAATTCGTCTATCGCGAGCGAGCGGAAAGGTGTTATCCCCAGGGCCTTGTCGAACAGCGGATTGCGGTGGCGAGTCATTGTTTCCATTTCCGTGCGCCAGAAAACAGTTGGAATGCCTCCGGCTGGAATCCGCAGTAACTCCAACTGGCCAATGTCTGGGACTGCCTTGGACATCAGGCCGAGTCAGACAAGGGGGAACAGCGATGAGAAGGACGAGAACGGGGTACGACGAGGAAGAGGAAGAGACGCAGAAGGAGGAGGACCAGGAGGAGGAGGAGGAGGTGGCGGGGGAGTCGGAGGAGCAGGAGGAGGAAAAGGCGGTCGAAGACGAAACGAGAGAACAAGGAGGAGCAGACGCAGGACAATACGATAGAAGATATAGAGGTTAAGGACGAGCATGGGGAGGAAGCGGCGCACGAAGAGGAGGAAGAGATGAGGGGGGGGGGGGGGCATGGGAGGACGCAGGAGTTTGATGCGTGCGAAAGAAGAGGGGGGGCTGCGGCGGAGGGGATGCAATTGGGGGGTGACGGATTGAGGGAGGAGGTGGGAGGCGGATCGATTCTGGCGGCCTGGGGGGGAGAGGACAGAGGAGGGCGGAGGAGGGTGGGAGGAGGAGGAGGAGGAGGAGGGGGGGAGGAGGAGGAGGGGGATGTTTTTGTCAGAGTGAGCCACAGACCAGCGTACTGTCGTCAGTGTCTTGCCTTGTTCATGTGCGCTCTATCTCCGCTGCCGTTTGTATCAGGGTTGGTTCGCAGTGCGGGGCGCTAGACAAAACCTTGCACGGTTATCTCTCTGCACATCATGTGGTCAGCCAGTGGGGAGCAGTGGTTTTCCCATTGGTAGCGGAGCAGGTTGCTCCAGCGTCCTAGGAGGGGCGCCCAGCTCCTGCCGGAGGGCGCCGGCAGACGACAGACCACAACATGACGACAGAGTCCGCGGAACCGACGGGGCTTTGGTACTTCAACGGAGATGGCGGTCAGAGCAGCAATCAGGAGCTGCGCAAGTGGATCAAGTGGGTGCGTTCGGCGATGGCACGCCGAAATCTCGAGTCCACGCAGAAGGGGCCTTTCGTCTACACACTGCTGCAGGGCTCAGCGCTGGAGTTTGTGGACCACCTTGAGTTTGAGGATTATGAAGTGGAGGGCGGTGAACAGATCCTATTAGACCTCTTGTTGAAGCGCTGGCCGGCAAAAGAACAGGAGGATATCCTCGGCGACCACCTGGGGGCGGCGTTCGCGCTCCAGGGGCGGGAAGGAGAACCCGTTGCGGCCTGGCTGGGCCGGGCGAAGGAGGTGTTTCAGAAGTGTGGCGTTAAAGCCAACGTGCAGTTTCCGACGGAGGCCCAGGCTTGGATCCTGTTGCATCGGTGCGGGTTCACGCCTGACCAGCGGGCCATCGTGAGGGCGAAGGCGGTGAAGTACACGGCGGACGCCATGGAAGTGGCGATTCGAGCGGCGTTTCCCACTTACAAGGTGCCGAAGCAGCGACGTGCCGAGGCGGGCGCGTTCCTGGCTGACCAAGCAGAAGATGATGCAGACGGTTTTCCTCCCTCTCTGCTGCCGTGGCAGTATGAGACGGAGGCGGTCCAGGAGGATGACTTCGCGGACGTCGATGCCCTTCTGGCCGAGGGGTCTCTGGAGGCGGCAGTGCCTGACGAGATCTTCGAGGAGGCTGAGTTGGTCGAAGTGCTGGCGGCAACGTGGAAGGAGAAACGCCAGGAGATCAACGACGCCCGCAAGACGCGGAATTTCCAGAAAGCAGACAAGCTGCAGATCACTTTCCGCCGCGAGCTCGAGGGGGCCAAGCGGAAGACCCGGTGCCGCGCTTGCAAGCAGATTGGCCACTGGTCCCGAGAGTGCCCGAAGAAGAAGGGCAAGGGCTTCGGCAAGCGTGGCAAACCTTCGGCGGCGGCGGGGGCAGCGTTCGTGGTCCTGGAAGGAGCCGGGGCGCATGATGCCAGCCCGGCCACCGTGCTGCAGCAGATGCGGGCTCGCCGTGCTGTGGCGGAGCCGCGCCAGGGTAACCCGATGGAGATCCTCTTCGCATGCCCGACGGGCAAAGGTGTGGTGGATCCTGGCTGCGGTAGGACACTCATCGGGGAGAACCCGCTGGCGAAGCTGAAGTCTCTGTTGGAGTCCAGAGGTCGGCGCTTGGAGTTCTACGTGGAGATGAACGTGTTCAGGTTCGGAAGCAGTGGTCGAGAGGAGTCGAATCTGGCGGTCAAGGTCCCTGTCGAGATCGGCCAAGTGCAGGGCTACAGCGCAGCCGCGGTGGTACGGGGAGACGTTCCGCTCCTGCTGAGTAAGCCGCTGCTGAAGGTCCTCCAGGGCCGCATGGATTTCACGACAAATCGGATCTCGTTCGACGCACTGGGGGCCACGGTGGACCTCGAGGAGGCCGAGTCCGGAAACTATATCATGCCAGTCAGTGGTCGCAGACATCGCGGACGTCTACACGGTGGCAGCCAGCAACGAACCGCTTTTGCCGAGGGAGCTCACGGCGGAGCCGGAGAACTTGAAGGGTTTGGTAGACGAGGAGAAGGAGAAGGCCACGGAGGACACGGAGGAGGAAAGCCCGAAGGATATTAATATAGAGGTGGAGATGAGTCAGGTGATCCCCGGGGCCACGGAGAACCTGGAGGAGCCCGGGACCTCGGCGCAGAAACGCAAAATCCGACGTCAGTTGCAGGGGCATCTTCGGGGGGCTCCGGGTATTTCCCACGAGGAAGTGCAATGGCGGGTTTCGGGACTGTTTTCCCCGCCCCGTGTGCTGAAGCGGGCCGAAGAGACCAACCGTGGAACGGGACGTAGTTACGATTTACTGATGGGTTACGATATTTCCGACCGGACGGTTCAACATAAGATCACCAACGAGCTGAAACGGTTTCGACCCCGTGTGTTGGTGGCGCGCCCCCCTTGTACCTGGTGCGGCGGTTCTGCATCGGTGAATTCGCGACTGCACAGTATGACGGAACATATGCGTGTGGTAAGAGAGGCACGCGCGCATATGCGGTACTGCATATGCGAGATGCATGCGCAACTCGATCGCGGATACGATGCCGTGTTTGAACGCCCCGTGCGATCGATTGCGTGGAAAATGCCCGAGATGCAGCGTTTGCGGGAACGGATCGATGTTGGAGGTATCGACCGATATGTGTGCACGCGGTCTACGAGAACCCGGGGGCCTCAATTTTACGAAGAAACAAATTCGTTTGCTGGTTTCGTCTCAACGATTGGCCCAGTGTCTGGGCAAACGGTGCCCCGGGAACCACGATCATGTGACTGTCGAAGGGATGTCGAACGGTGTTTCCAGGAGTAAATGGGCAGGTTTATATACGACGGACTATTGCGAAGCAATCTTACGAGGCGCCGACGACCTCGCACTATTCTGGGCCGCACGTGTGGACGCTCCTCTGAGTTTTGAGCAGGAGCTGTCGCTTCTGCCTCTGGAGGCCAGCCTACGCGAGGTCTCGCAGCGCGGGAGTCTGCAGCTGTTAGAGGCCGAGCTGTCTCAGTGCTGCTTGGCCGCGGACTTCGAGGATCCCGAGGCCGGACAGGACCGGCCCAACTCTCCTTCCCCAATCGCAAATGCCCAGAACATCCGAACTGCCCTCAGGAAGCTACACGTTAACCTGGGCCACGCGGCCCCTCGGGAGATGGTCCGAATCCTACGACACGGCGGGGAACGCGATGGAGCCATTCGGCTGGCACGAAGTTTTCGGTGTGATATCTGCAATGAAAACAAGATGCCGAAACCATCTGGGGCCGTCTCGGGACATCGGATCTTGGAGTTCAGCAAACAGGTAGGGATCGACGGGGTAAACATTCCAGGCTGGAAGGGGCCTACACACACGGTTCCCGCACTTTATATTGGACGTCGCGTCGTCTTTCCAGGTGATGGCGCCGCTGTTGCAGGGAGGGAACTCCGGGACGATGCGGGAAGCCTACCAACAGTTCTGGAAACGTTGGGCCGGTCCAGCCGAGCGCATTGTGGCGGATGCAGGGAAGGCCAACATTGGGGCCGCCCTTACGGGCCCACTGGAGCTCGAACAGACCGAGATTCCGCCGGTTGCGGGGGAGGGACAACGGCAAAACGTAAAAATTGAATCACGCGGGGGATGGTGGAAGCGGATTTTCAAGAAACTATTGGAAACGGCTCAACCTCAGAATTATGAGGAGTGGGCCGAGTGTGTCGATGGGGCGACTGACGCCAAGCAGCGCATGCTGCGGGTGGACGGCTATTCCCTTTATCAACATGTGTTGGGCCAGGAACCGACTCCCTGGGGATTTTTGCTCCAGGACGCTGTCGATGTGGTGAGCGCGACCGGCCCACTGCATGATACCGCCTGTGCCAGATCCCGCGAGATACGCCAACAGGCGATACATGCCCTGCTCCAGGCCCGGGACGATCAAGATCTCCGTCGTGCTGTCTCTTCCCGAAACCGAGTTACCCACGCTTTCCAACCCGGGGACAAGGTGGCCTACTGGCGGAAGGGGAAGAAGGCCCATGCGAGGTGGCATGGACGTGGAATACTCATCGGTCAACAGGGGCGAAACTGGTGGCTATCCCATCGGGGACACCTCATTCGGGCCGACCCTTCCCAACTCCGGCCGGCCTCGACCAGCGAGGTACAAGCCGACCGACTTGTGGAGCAAGTGCTCCAGGATGAGGAACAACGACTGAGCTCCGTTGGGGGTCACCTACACTTCTTGGACCTCACCAAGCAGGAGTTCCCCATGGCCCCTCCAGAGCTCCATGACAGTAGGCCCGCCACAGAGACCCCGGTCGAAACCGCCACCGAGACAGCCGAAACCCCGAATGCTGATACAGATTCAAGAGGTCTCGTTATGACAGGACCTCCAGCGCCCCCCGAGCCTCCGACCGGGTCCCCAATGACCCCGGCAGTAGGACCAGCACAGCCTGTCCAACAACCACGACGACGTATGACTACGAAACGACCTATCGACGAGGTCATGCAGCCCGTGGCCCAACAGGGCCCACGACTTTCTTTGACCACCGTGGGGCGAGACTCGACGATGCTCGACGACGAAACACACGACGACGACCTCCTACCTCTGATAGCACCCGATGACATGGCTGTTGAGACAATGCCGCTGCTCCGACAGGCTACACAGAGCCCGTCCCGCGAGCGTGAAGCTCTCCTGTGCCAGGCCGAGGGGCTTGGGGTTGCTGCTCTCACGACGGCGGCAATCGAACACATTGCCCGGGTAGAAGCTACTAATACCACTGGATGGCGCCAACCTTTTACGACACTGTTGGCCGGGGCAATCTCACGACGCGGTCGGAAGGAACTCAGTTGCAAGGGCGCCTCCAGCGAGCTGATCCGCAAAGGCGAGACGGCCCGTGCCCTGGAGGTCGACAATCTGATACTGAAGGGATGTCTGCGGGTGGTGCCCAAGAGAGAGGAGCAGGAGGTGAGGGCCAAGTGGAGTTCCCCGTTCATCCCGGGACGGTTTGTGATGACTGAGAGGGAGGAGGAGGGCCAACCTACCCGTATCAAACCCCGCTGGTGCCTCAGGGGGTATCTGGATCCCGACCTATCAGAACTGATTCGAGAGGGGAAGCTACAGGGTCCTACTATTACGCCTTTCGGGAGAGCGGTTTGCTTGCAGATGGTGGCGAGTCACCAGTGGGATTAGCAATTCGGTGATGTGCGCTGTGCTTCCCCAGATGCCAAGAACATCAAGAGACGGGAACCGCTTTTCACGACTTTACCCAAGGGCGTTCCAGGGCGTCCTGAGGGGGAGATTCTGGAGGTTGCCGGAAACCTGTATGGGAAAAATGACGCACCGTCTGAATGGTTTCAGGAATTTGATGGCTGTTTACGACAACTTGCTTCTGCCCCAGTCGATTTGACCCTTGCCTCTACTTCTTACGAGACCACGGTAGTCTTGTGGGTGCGCTGGCGTGCCACGTGGATGGCAAGCATCACGGGCGGGCACGGCGCCTTGTATGACGAGGCTATCCGACGCCTGCGCGAACGACTTCCGTTTCGCAAATGGCAGACCCGCACCGGCGAATTCTGTGGCACCCATTACACCCAGGACCCCGAAACAAAAACCATCCAGGGGAACCGGGCCAAGTTCGCGGAGAAAATGCGGCCAGTTCGTTTTAGCCGACAACGACCGCGGGACCCCAAAGCCAAGGCCAACGCGACCGAGATTGCCCAGGGACGGTCCTGTTTCGGAGACGGTGGATGGGTGCGCAAGGAGACCCGACCAGATCTTTCCTGTCAGGTCTCTTTCGGCCAGAGCTGTTTTCCACAGCCTACTGTGGGTGAATTAGCACAGAGTGCTGCGATGGTGCGTCGGGCCAAGCAATATGCGGACTTGGCAATTACTTACCTGCCGATACCACCTGGACAACTGACCATGATCGCACACCTGGATGCTGCCTGGGGAAATGCGAAAAACAACGGAACCCAGGCTGGAGATGTATTGGCGTTTACGTCTACCGACATGTCTCTCGGCAAAGAGGCCCCCTGGACCCCGTTCAAGTGGCGTTCGTTTCGACTCGAACGACTGGTACCCAGTACATTGTCGGGAGAGGCTCAGGCAGCCTCCATATGTTGTGCTGCTCTGGAATGGATGTCCTTGCTGTTGTGTGAGGCCCTCGACGGGCCCATCGATGTGAAGAATATTGACGACTGTATGTGTACGCGGGAACAGATTGCGGTGGCGGGTTGCAAATCGTTATATGACCATGTGAAAGCAAACGCCTCCCCCTCCAGCCTAGAAGACAAACGATGTGCCATCGATGTGGTGGTGATCAAAGACTCGGTCAAACGCTGTGGTGCGAGTTTTCGTTGGTGCCCGACAAACCGACAACTAGCTGAAGCCCTTACCAAGGATAAAGGGGGCCCCGCAGATTTCTTGCGGGCCTGCATGAGAGCCAACAGGTACCAACTTGCCGACGAAAAGTATGTGCTTGAATTAAAAGCTAGCAAACGAGAGAACCGACGGTCACGTGGGGCCCAAAGAACGGAACAATCGACGAAGATGTCTGGGGATCTTGTGTGATTGCGCTGACGTTTGGGAACAAGGACCGGGTTTCAATGCATGAATATGTGCGTCTATGTGCCACACGTGTACTACCCATACGTGCGTGATCCGACTCCTGCTACCCTGGTTTGAGGCTCAGACCACAATATTTCTCCGTATCCCCTTGGTTGGGCGACGAGTGCGTGTGTAGACACTCGTATTTTGCCAGCGCAGGGTCGCCCAGCCGCCATGGTCAAGAAGGAGATTCCAGAGACCCCAGCTGTTACCGGTGAGGATTTCGCTCAGCGCCTACACTAGGCTCGGCTCAAGGTGAAAGGCGAAGCCACGACCTGCGCCACGTTGGGTTTCGGCAAGCACAGGGGGAAGAGTTTTGAGACGGTCTGGGAGACAGCGCAGGGCTACTGCTCATGGTGCTTGGCTCACCTGAGCCCGTCCAGCGGCTACAGCCAAGCCGCATGGCTGGCGTTCGTCGTTGAAAAGACCGAGAGCAGTGAGGTGCGCCCCGAGGGCAGTGCCAGGGCCAGTTCCGATGCGGACGACGCGGCCCTGAAGTTGGCGATGGATCAGTTTCAGGATGCTGCCGCCGACCTGGACAATCGTGTGTCATGGCTCGAGGAGGCCGACCATTTCACTCAGATAGATGCCCGGCCTGAGGCCCTCGAGACCATAATGGTTCAGATGGAGCACGCACTGACCAGGATTTTAGAGGTTTTGGTCGGCGCTGGCATGCTAGTGAACCCTCAGTAGCTTTGCTGAGGTGTGCTGTATGAGTGGACGGCTCTGCCCAGCACGACATGTCTCTGTGTTTCTGTCTTTTCACTTCTCGTTGCTGCTTCCACAGTTGAAGATTTTGGAGGAGTGTTTTTGTCAGAGTGAGCCACAGACCAGTGTACTGTCGTCAGTGTCTTGCCTTGTTCATGTGCGCACTATCTCCGCTGCCGTTTGTATCAGGGTTTGTTCGCAGCGCGGGGCGCTAGACAAAACCTTGCACGGTTATCTCTCTGCGCATCATGTGGTCAGCCAGTGGGAAGCAGTGGTTTTCCCAGAGGAGGAGGAAGGGGAGGGGAACAGGAGGAGGAGGGGGAGGAGGAAGAGGAGGAGGACAAGGCACAGGAGGATGAGAGGGATGATGATGATGATGATGATGATGATGATGATGAGGAGGAGGAGGAGGAGGAGGAGAAGGATGGGGGGGGGCGACGGAGGAGGGGAACGACAAGGACTGCTGCGCATCCCAAAGCACCCGGGACGGCTCCAGTCTGTCTCCTGCCAGGAGGCCCAGGTCTGGGAGAGCATGCACAAGAGCCCTTCCTTTAGCCCCGTTCCCCCGCTTGTCGTAGCGCGAGACATCGCATATACGCTTGCGAGTGGCCTCATCCCGAATTACCACGTGTATTTCACACCTACTACATGCTTTAAAATAGTCATCATCCTCGTTGCACGTCCAACGCGATGAATCATGTGAATTACCCAATGCAATAAAGAGGTTGCGTCCGTGCCCATTGCACGCAAAGCATGGCCTAAAAACGTCGCTCCACTGAGGAAACCCCAAAGGCTGAACTGTGCTCGCTCCAATCGCATTGGATGTACAGCGCTGCGAATTTGGTTCTTGTCTGGCCAAGTAAGGTCTTCCTCGGCGCGTCGGACGCCCGCCATTCCTCTGGGTCGCGCCTGCTATCTGGATAGACGCCCGCGGCCAAAGCCCGCAACATCCAGACAACCGGGGCAAACGTGGCGTGGTAACTGCACCAGCCTCTGCAATCGCGTTGACACACGTGTTTCTTTCGTAGCACGTACCAGAGCCACCTTTGGTTTGTCAACACATTTCGGTCCAAAAACCCTATCACCGAGTCTGTATGCGAATATGGAACGGCGTCGAGGTAAATCGCGAGGGCGCCAACATTTTTCCCAGGGTTCGAAAGGACTACTGGCTGTTGGTAATAACGCGGTGGCATGCTCTTGTCGCGCAGGCGCTCTGTCAACCGAAACCTGCCCGATGAATCATGTTCCGTGTCTTCCCAAATTTGTTCGCGCAAGGGAATGCAAGGTCGATCCAGTTGCGACCGTGACAGGTCAGTCTTTGATAAGCCTGGCACTGTAGCTTCGTAGAGCTGAGAATTGTCAGCAGCGTGTCCCAATGCTTCTCTGAGTTTCCTGCTGTAGTGGCCCGTCTGAGAACCAGGCCCCAACGCAAAAGGCTTGGCCTCTTCAGCGCCTGCACGATATGCCCAATACATTCCGACGCGCACTTCTTTGCAACTAAGGCGTCGATACATGGCGCCCCCAATAACAATTCCACGAGTTCCGCTCCAGGCCCCGCACTGCGGTCGCAATGTGAACCGCCGTCGCTGTCGGAACATTCGCCCCACTGTAGATCATCGTCGGCTCGAGTGGACTCTCCGTCCGTAGACGGCGCGTAGAACTTGCCCCAAGAGCGGCTCATGATTGCAATCGAGAGTTGGCAAGCTGGCGCCACGAGCCGAAACGGCTACGGAGGAGGAGGGGAAGAGGAGGGGGAGGGGGCGGAGGGCCCCCGATTGCACCACTTGGAGGTTTGCCCCTTGGACGTTTGATCACCGTGGCTGGCAGGGCACGGAGGGGGTTGCAAAGGGTTGACTGGGCAGTGGCGGGGAAAATAGCAGAGGGTTAATACGGAATATGGGGGCCTTCACTTCAGCGCAGACATCTCTCAGGACATTGAGTTTTATGCCAAGGCACGTCTCGAATCTGATTCAGCCGCGTCTCGCGCCTCAGATTCCGCGCGCCCAGAGGGCCCCGCAACATGTTTGGCATTGTTTGGTTTTGTGGACATGTGTTCGTGGCCCTTTAGTTCGATGCCAGGGGTGGGGTGGGGTCCACGGCAAGGGGGGCAGTGCACAAGAGACAGATAACGTGAACGATGATGAGGCCGATGTTGGATGACGATGCTGATGTTTTGACGCGCCCAGATGACGTCTGTGGCAAACTGCGGTGCACCACGCCCCACGCGGTCGAATGTAGCTAGCTAGCACTTGGCACCAAGTGCAGTCGAGGCAATCCCCCAGGGAAATTGTTCACGAACGAGGCCGTTGCTGGCCATGCCAGCAATCGCCGAGCTTGACGAGCACAAGCTTCCAGCTCAACCTATTCAAAATCGCCGCTCGAGTTCGCGGCGCCACGCAGCAGTTGCGCCGACAAGGACATTTTCCAGAGCGGCAACGCTAAATCCAGCTATCTTGTGCCGGTTGCCCCCCGGGAGAGAAATCCTGCGCTGGCTGAAATTCGAGATACATTCGAGATCGATGTTTTTCATCGAATTTATGGTTTACATATTGATTTCAAAGGAAATCGGAATTCGATACACATTCGAGAAACGGAAATTCGAGAGAAATTCGAGAGTTCGATTTCAGCCAATCTTCCAAGGGATCTTCAAAGATTTGGAGAATCCTAAGTCATTGTCCTCCAAGAGCAACAATTCGCCCTACGCAAGCCTCTTCGGAAGAGCGGCGGAGGCGAAGCGAAGGTGTGGGGGGAAGGACAGAAAGGCGACATTTTGAACATGCGATGGATTCGTTGCAGCAATCGTGGTTGAAACCAGCTAGCCTCCTCCCACCCCTCTTCCCTTCTCCTCCTCTCCTCCTCCCTCTCCTCCTCCTTCTTTTCCTCTAAGTCGAACTCCTCCACCTTCTCCCTCTCCTTCTCCTTGTCCTCCTCCTCGTCCTCCTCCTCCTCCTCCTCCTCCTCCTCCTCCCCCCCCCCTCTCCTTGTCCGTATATTCCTTTCCTGCGCTCCCCTCTAGATTCCTTGCTAGCACTCGGAGCCGCCTGTCCTGCGCAAGTTGCCTGTGCGCTCGCATGCGCACGAAGCAAAACACGACTAGCTCATTAGCTCGCTGTGGGAGCGCAGAAGACGCGCGCAGAACGAAGCCAGGTCCTCGACCTTGCTCTTCAAAGCGAGCATGGAGGACCACTCCACCAGGGGCCTATCGGAGGTGTACTTCTTCTTGAAGACCGCGATGTCGGGCGACATCAGAAACTTGTTGTGCCAGGGGTTGAGGCCATCCTTGACGCTCTTCGTCAAGCTCTGGAGCTTCTGCTCGCGCGCGCCGCCCGTGGCGCAAGCCCACTCGGGCGACGCGACGATGGTCCCAGCGGGGTCGCTTGCTTGCGACGTGGCGCTCTGGTACATGGACTTGAACTTCGCCGCACTGCGCGACATCTCCTGCAAGCGAGCCCTGTCAGGGGTCGTGACATCAGGGGTGTCATCAGCCCCAGTGGTCGCCCCAGCCCTCGCCTTAGCCTTGGCCTTGCCCTTACCTTTAGCCGTAGCCTTAGCCTTAGGCTTAGCTGTTGCCTGCGGCGTAGCCGCAGCCTCAGGCTCTCCCTCGGCCTTGGCCGCGGGCGCACCGCCTCCCTCCTCGCGGGCCTGCTTGCCTGCGTCGGTGGAGTCGCCGAGCTCGCCCTCGGTATACTCCAACATCATATGGCTCCACACTGGTCGAACTCCTCCTCGGACTCGAACCGAAGGACGAGGAACTCGATGGGGCCCGACTGCGCGTGACGAATGTATCAGGGCGGGCCCATAAGCATGCGCTTGTTGGAGACATTGGTCGCGCCGACGATCGCCGACGCACACTTCCACCCTCCGCAAGCAAGCACGATTGCCCCGAATAGCTTGTACTCTCCCTTCGCGCGGTCGATGCGCCTCCACGTCTTCGCGTGCACTTTCTCCTCCTTGAGTTTCTTGAACCGAAGCTTCGCCCAGTTGGCTCTGAACTTTGCCGCCTCATCTCGGCTGTGGATGCTGTGGTAGGAGTCGCCCGTGTCGGTGCCCTTCTTGTGTTCCGCGCGGAACTGGGAAGCAAGGTACGACTTGGGGTCCCATTCTCCCGTTGTCCCCATCTTCTGCAGCTCGTCCAGTTGCTTCCGAACTTTGGGGGGCAGAGAGTCTAGCATGGTCTTCTCGTCCTCCGAATGCTTGCCAGCAAGCTTGCCGAACGCAGCCCCCAATCCTTTAGTCGTCTCCTCGGTTATCGCTCCGCCGATCTGCTTTGCGAAGAAGTCGGCTGAACGATTTTGCTGAGCTGCCTCCGCCAAGGCTGCATGCTCGGTGGCATTGCGCGGGGAGGCGACGCCGACTGGGCCAGCGGATCCAAGTGAGATCGGTTCTTCGGCCCCAGGTTCACGGATGATCTTGCCCTCAGGGGTGTTATACGTGTAGTTTTGTTGTTGATTGTAGCTCAGGCCCATAATGTTGTCTGGGAAGGTGGTCTGCTCGTGCGCCGTGCCATCAACTCTGGCAAACTTCGCGGGGGCGTCATCATTGGGGTCAGGCAACTCTCGCTTCACTTGCTGTGAAGTGATCGCCTGAGGCCTGGGCTCATCTGCCTTCGCCTCGCGCGGGAGAACGGGCGGCGCAGGCTCGGGCGGCGAGAAATCTCCTTGGAGCGACATCGGAGTCGCTTCGACACAACTGCTCGGACAAGAAAGCGATTCGATCCAAAAGGTTTACGGCTTGATGACTGATAATGATGTTGTTGTTGTCGGTGTTGATGACGGTGTTGATGTTGATGTTGCTGTCATTGATTGCTCTGTGTATTGGATGGTTGTTTGATGGCTATGCTATGCTATCCTGTGCTACGCTGTGCCCTGCTGTGTTGTGCAATGCAGGTGATATCTGCGCAAAGGCGTGCTGTCTGGATCTTCTCTGCTACATTGGTCTTCGGGCACGAGGGTAACCGATGGGGCAGGGCGAGGCCGATGCGGGTGCTATATTTTTCCGAGGGCAAGGCTAGCATGGAGAGGTTTGTGATGCCTCCTCCTACTCCTCCTCCTCATCATCATCATCATCCCCCTCCTCCTCATCCTTCTCCTCCTCCTCATCCCCTTCCTGTCCCCCTTCCGTTCTCTCTCCTCCTCTTCCTCTTCCTCCTCCTCCTCCCCCCCCTCCCCCTCCTCCTCCTCCTTCTCTTCCTTCTCCTCCTCTTCCTCCTCCTCCTCATCCTCGTCCTTCTCCTCCTCCGACGTCCTACATCCCCTCCTCGTCCTCGCTCTCTTCTGCTATCCTCTCCGCTGCTCCTCTCTCACTTCTCTCGGTGCTGCAGGGGCGACGGCACGGGGCGCGCTGCGCCTCGCCTCCCAGCGGGCGGGCCAAGGTCACGGAGATGGCGACGCGGGCCTCGTGAGCGCTCCTAAGTCAGGCCTTGTCCCTGGGGCTTGCGCGCGACCCCCTTCCCCCCCTGCAACGTTCACGAACGGCACAATTGGAAATCGGGGTTGCTATCTAAACCGTTTCCTGGAAGTGCAGTCGGAAACAACGGAGGGGGGTTACATTGGCATCGACAGTGGCAGCGTCAGCAGCAAGAGCAGGACGAGAAGATGCAGTGGACGTGGAGGAGGGGAGGAGGATGGTGGACGAGGACGTTGGGGGGCAAGTTGGCGGAGGCAGCCGAGGGAGGCGGGCGACGGATTCAGGGGAACCGAAAAAAGGAAGCGGAGCAGGAGGAGTAGGAGGAGGAGAAGAGAGATAGGTGGAAAGGTGGCGGGGAGAGGAATGAAGAGCATGCGCACTCTGTTTTTTCTCATGGCCATCGCGACTACCCTGACCAGGACATCGAAGACTCAAGTAAAACATCTTTGAATGGCATGTCACCTAGTCCGCATCGAGAAGATCTACCACGGAATCCATAGGCGAGGGCATTGCGAAGTGGGACCGCGGCATTGCCGTGCCACCGCCACCCTCACGCAGAGAGCTCGGAGAAGCTGCTGGCGAAGAGGCCTTGGCCGACTGACCACCAGCGGACTTCGACTTTTTCTTGTTCGGCTCGGCCTCGCTACTGGCAGGATGTGGCTCTGTGGGAGTGGCTGCCGCGGGGCTCTTGAGCGCTGGATCGGGAGTCGATGCTGAACGCTTCGGCCTCGCCTCTGCACGTGAATTGGAACCGAGGCCCTTCTTGATGAGAGCTGCGTCGCGAGCCTCCTTCACCTGCGCACTCGTCGTGAGATTGCCAATGGCGAAGCTCTTTGCGATCGGTATCAGCAGCGCGAGGGCTCCCAAGCAGGCAGGATGATCCTTTGGAACTTGGCGGCACTGATCTTCAATCGGTGCGAATCTGTCCATCCTGACCTGGCATTTCTGCCTTCCCTGTTCGTAAATGCTCATGAGTAGGTTTCGATCCACGCGCTGGGCGGTGGTAACCCTGTGCTTGGTGTCGACCTGCTCCATCTCCCAGAGGTGGCCTACTGACGAGCCTTTCCCGCCCGAACGCTGCATCGAACGGATCTGCTCATAGGTCATGTCTGGAATAGCATGCTTGCGCCCATCAGGCCATTCAGCAACAACGAGCGCCAGATTCTTCGCACACTTGGGGATGGTGATCGGGAGGCCCGTCTCCTTCCTGTTCGTGCGGGGGTCGAGCCGATATGGCAACATCAGTTCACGGCCCCATCCATATTCAAAAGTATCTGCATCAGCTTTGGCAGGTTTTTTTGGAAACGTGCTTCGGTGATGTGCAAATGACCTTTCCATCGTTCGAGGCATCTTCGAACTCCGTCTCATCAATCTCTTTATCAGGATCAGCTTGAGGTTCTTCTTCTGCTCCTTCTTCTTCTCCTTCATCACCCTCAGGCTCCTCCAGAGCCCCCCCTGCCCATGGGAGGCTCATGACCCATTTAGCCGTCTTCGACTTCAGCTCGCCCTGGGAAACGCACCTGCACATGTTTCGAATCCTGCGGGGAATGATTTTGGACCAATCGTCTCGCTCCACCTTTGTCATAGACCACCCGGGCTCTCTCTTGATGTCCTTGTGTTCGACCAGCTTTTTGAGGGCAGCTTTGATGGTCGATGCATTGAATGTGAGACCCTGCTTGATCGCATGGAGCGACGACAAGAGCTCATGGTGCCCGTTGACGCCCTCGGGGCCGTTCACGATTAACTTCGCCTCTAAAACTTTGTCGGCATCACATCCATACTTGCAAAATGCAGGGCCGCACTTCACACCAAACTTCAAGAAACACGCAAGCAATTGATCAACCTCTGTGCCATCGGTGTCATCTTTAGACATTGTGGACTACGAATACCTGCCTGACAATCTGGTTTGAACCACAACGGCTATGGAATACTACTGACATGACATCAAAAGCGAAAAAATCTGCATTGCGAGGTGAGAATATCATCTTCGCGGCTGGTTCACGTAGAACCTTATGCTGCTGGAGAACCCCTGCATGGAAACGCTCAGAAAACAATGGGCTCGGGACAAAACGCCGATGCCCTTCTGGATTCCCAAGGGGGCCGAAGGTGGAGGTGGATGCGGTTGGAGGGGTGGAGTTGGAGGAGAGGACGACGATATATATGTATATGTATAATTATATATATAGGCAAACGTGGCGGGTGGAGGATTGTTTTTTTTTGGGGGGGGGGAATGTTGTGATGTCAACGGTTGCGCGCGAATAAACGTGCGCGACGAGGCTTCATACACGATCCATCGCGTGTCTCCAAAGGAGATAACATGCGCACTGCGCAACAAACATCCGTGGGCCAATGGAAAACGCACCGCCGATCAGGAAAGCTCATCTCGATCAGTTTTCAAGAAGAAGCATTCCCGATCAGGATTTCTGATCGGAAGGATCCCTGGGAATTTGGAATGGGCGCCGGCGTGGATTTCGCCGTGGAAGAGGCGACGCGCACCGGCTGCGAGGGGCCCTGCCTCGGGTCGGCCGAACGCATGCGTCGCAGGTGCGAGAGTCGCCGCGCAGGCCAGCGCGTGCGGGGAGGGGGCCTTCCTTCCCTGGCGGCCGCTGGCAGTGGTCGCATCGCCAGGTGCAACGTGCGCTAAGGTGCGCGACATGTTTTGCGCGCGCCAACCCGCCCGCCGTATCCCGATCCCTGGCGGGGTGTTCGGGTCGCGATCGGAAGCGCGCGGTGGAGCGCGCGTGCTTCGCGCCGAGATTGGAAGCGCGGCGCGCGAAAGTAGCCAGGTGCCGCGCAGGGCGCGGCGCGGGGAATAGGCTGTCGGTGATTATGGAGCCCCTTCTTGGGGGGCTCTTGGCATATGTTGGGGGGCGTCTTGGGGGTCTTCTTGGGAAGCTCCGCGGTCGCCTCGGAGCGGATTTGAGGTCTCGTGCCCCGTGGAGGCACGTGGGAGAATACGCAGCATCCCGCAACAACAGATGAGGGGGGTGCCTCAGAGGGGGGGTTGTCTGTGAGGACAGGGTGGTGGTGGTGGTGGTGGTCCCCTTGTCCACAGGTGGAGGCGATGGGAGGTGTGCTGAGCTCCATTGCCTACTGTCCGCAGGGGTGACCCACGTGGGGGCGGCCCCCAGGCCCCCCTGGGACAGCCCCCGGGGCCCTTCCGGGAACCCCCATTGGGCCCCCCCCGGGACCGGGGCCCCTCCCCGGCAGGGAAGGGATCGAGGAGAAGGACTGCCCTTCGAAGCAGTTACGGCGTTGGTTTGATTCATTGGCTTGCGCCGCGCCGCCGATTCCTTGGGGCGACAGCACAAGTGAAAGATGGAGTTCGCGGAGCGCGCGCGATCGCTGGGCAATCTTAGGGCTTCGGCCTGTCCTACGTAGCGTTTGGGGTTCAATGGGGGGGCCTTGTAGGGGATTGTTTTGAAGTTTTTTGTGGTCTTATGTGGGTTCCTTGGGGCCTTCACGGGGCTTGCCCCAGGCCTCCTTTTTCCAATCCCTGAATAGGCTCGGGGATCGCTGAGACCCAGCTGGGGGCGCATCAGGCCAGTAGTTCGAGATTGGGCCCAGCTGTGTCGACGAGGAGCTTCCTGAAGGCCCAGAGGGGCGGAGAGCGCTCAAGAACTAGGAGCCTCATGCCTCGAGCCTCGATCCACCCCGTGTTCCTTTCTTTGCGAAGGGGGGGCACTGGCCAGGGTGGTCGATCCTCGTCCCGGACCCTCGGTGGTGCTCCCGGGCACCGAAGACGGCTCTTGGGCGCTGAATTTGAGGATGCCTCGGCTGGTGGAAAAGCCACGATATATGTGTGAGACGCCGGCGGCGACGACGAGACCTTTTTTTCCCCTCTTCCTCCCCCTCTCCTCTTCTGTCTCCTCTTTTTCTTCTCGATCGAGGTAGATGCCCGCGGCAGTTCTGGCTTTTCCAGAGATGTTTGTTTGAACGAATTTTGTGTCTGATAGGTTTCGGTCTCCGGGGCCGCTGCTGGGCCCCAGGACTTTCAGAACCGGACGGACCTGGGGCGAGGAATTGCACCAGCGGGCCTGGGGAGAGGTTCGGGGAACGAATCTGTGCGGAGTGGCCCGTCGGGTTCGGGAGGTTTGTTGTGTTTGGGGTGGTTCCGGGCCCCTCCCCTGTCGCCGCGGGGCTGGATGCTGATGTCCATGCGCGAATGCTGATAGTTCCTGGCCAGTGTTCGCCGTGGGTTTCTGCCTGCGCGGCCTTTGTGCTGTGACGCTGACCTGCCCGGCGGTAGAACCTGAACGCGCGGGAAGCGTGCGCGTGACTTTTATATATCTGTCGGGGTATGGGGCCAGGGGCCTGTGGCCAGCTGCGTCGACTTACCTTGGGGGGACCCCCCCCCCGGGGCCTCTCCAGAGCCGCTCCAGGGCGTTTGCCGAGCGGCTCTGGACGGACCCTAGTGATGTTTCTGCACCAGGAACGGTTCCCATCTTCGGCCCATGTCGCCGAAACACGTGGTAGAGGTTTCGGGAGGCCTCCAACATGGCTCCAGACGCTTCCAGGAGCACTCCCAAGAGAGCCCCGGGAGGCCAAAATTGATGGTTTCCGACAGTTTTGGAAAGATGTTGGCCTTTGTTTTTTTCGCCTGTACGACGCTCCAAGACGGCCCAGGAGGTCTCCAGGTCCGCCCCCAAGCAACCACAGAGGCCCCCAAGAAAAGCCCAAGGCGGCCCCGGAGAGCCCACGGCTGGCCCAAGAAGCGCCCACAACAGCCCAAGAAGGCTCCAAAACAAACCCAAGAAGGGCCCAAGAGATGGACCGCGTACCGAACACCCAGGGCTCCCGCCTCAACAGTGACCCCGGAGGCCCCAGGCAGCTCCCAAGAGTCCCCCAACATGGCTCCAAATGCTTCCAAGAGCACTCCCACGAGGGCCCCAGCAGACCAAATAATGATGGTTTTACAATAGTTTTGGAAGGGTTTGGGCCTTCCGATCTTTGCGGCTGTCCGACGCTCTTAGCCAGCCCAGGAGGCCTCCGAGATCGCCCCCAAACAGCTCCAGAAGCGCCCAAGGCCGCCCCGAGGCGGTCCCAGAGAGCCCAAGGCTGGCCCAAGAAGCGCCCAGGGCAGCCCACGAGTGCCCCAAAACAGGCCCGAGAGGTGTCCAAGGGGCGGACCGCGTCCGGAAACCAGGGCTTCCGCCTCAAGAGAGCCCCAGGAGGCCCCAGGTAGTTCCCAAGAGGCTTCAAACATGACTCAAGACGCCTCCAGGAGCACCCCCAAGAGGGTCCCACCAGGCCAACATCGTTCATTTTACGCAGGAATTGGAGGATATTGGCCTTCTTGTCTTTTCGGCTTTCCGACGCTTCACTAGGGCCCAGCGCGCCTCCAGGTCCGCTCCCAAACAGCCCTAGGCGGGCCCAGAGAACCCCAGGGAGCCCGCAAGACCGGCCCTACGCAACCTAAGAGTTCCTCGGCA
>CAUYUJ010015972.1:256978-259478 GCA_963575745.1 Prorocentrum cordatum
CGAGAGCAACATGAACGACCTCGCTTCCGAGTGCCAGCAGTACCAGGAAGCCACCGCTGAGGATGGTGGCGAGTTCGACGAGGAAGAGGGCGGCGAGCAGTGAGACGTCACGCCAAAATCGACCCGCTGATACAAGCTTAGCCAGCCTCGCGGTCTCGGCAGCGCATGTGCCTGCGGCTGGCTAGATGGAGGAGCAGTCGGACATGGGGACAACTATCTGGCTTGCTTGCTTGGGGCTGCTGTTTGGCAGCTTTCCGGGTTGCTGCGAGAATTCGTTTCGAGCTCGGACGGCCGAGCTATCGGTCTGTACGCCCCGTGTCTACAAGTTCCGATACCCGCGTGACAAAAAAAAACACGAGCCTTGTCCCCCCAAGTCTCCCTCTCAGCCCCCGCGCCCTGATCGCACGCTTGAATGTTCGCGTACCTAAATGCTTGCACGCTCGAGCTGCTACATGCTAGCACGGGTTCAGTTCTTGTGTGCTCGCACGCTTTGACGTTGGCATGCCTGCCTTCTTGCTTGTCCACCATCCTCGTTTATCTCTTTGGCGTTTACCTTCCTACCTTGTCGCCCTGTTCCAACATATGCTTCTCTTCTGCTAATACGACTGCCGCCAAATTTGCCTCTTTTGCCCTTCTTGTAACCTCTTCGACTGATGTGATTTGATTGGTTTCCGGAGAGTCAGGCGCTGAGTTACGTGTTCCGGCTGATGGACACTGGAACGGAGAGCCGCTGCAATATCTTCCTAGGGAACCTCCAGAATGGCGCTGGCCTTCCGATGGAGGTGATGGTTGGGGTTGTGGTGCCAATGATGATGCGGATGACGATGAAGATGATGATAATGATGATGATGAGGACGATGATGATGGTGGTGATGATGATCATGCTGCTGATGAATATGGCAGTGCTGGTGATGGTGGTGGACATGGTGATGATGATGGTGGTGGTGATGGTGGCGATGATGTTGCTGATGATGATGTTGCTGCTGCTGATAATAATGGTCGTGATGACAATGATGGTGATGATGGTGATGGTGATGTTGAGCAGGAGGAGGAGGAGGACGACAAGGCTGGTGACGATATTGATGATGATGATGATGATGATGATGATGATGATGATGATGATGATGATGATGATGATGATGATGGTGATGATGATGATGGTGATGATCCTGTTGATGGTGATGCAGTTTAGGTCGCGCGCTTTGTGCTGCAGCCGCGCGGAGTCCACCAGAGGGCACCACGCAGTGGCGTGGCGGGCGCACCACGCCGCCAAGGTTTGCGACTTGGGCGCCGAGCTGGAGGCCCCAGGCCTGGTGCCGGGCACGCGGTTCCGAGTCCTCACCGGCGCTCTGGGCAACGGCCTCCTGGCCTTGGACATCGGCGTGGCCTCGCCCGACGCCGCGGCCGTTGGCCCGGACTGCGCGGCGACCATGTACCGGCGCAAAGTCGAGTACTACTCCGCGCGCGCGGACGCCCTGGCACGGCGCAGAACATCACCTACCAGCCGTTGGTGTTCACGTGCTACGGCCGGCCCCACCCCCGCACGACAGCCATCCTTCGCGCCGTCGCGACCAAACAATCGCGGAGGCGTGGCTGTTCCGACGGGTGGTGGTGGTACCGGCGCCTGTGCGCCGCGCTCGGCACTGAGGTCTGGCGTCGGGCCGCAAGGCAGGTCCAGGCTTGCTGGCCAGACCGTGAGCCGGGCGCCGCCTAGGCGTCCCGGCGGCCGGTTGGCCTCGCAACCCGCCCGCCGGCCTCCGCCCCCGCCCTTCCCCGCCCCCCTCCGCCCCCCCCCGCCGCCCCCGTCCGCCGCCCGCCCCGTCCGCCCCCCGGCCCTCGCCCTCCTTCGCCCCCCCCCCCGTTCCGCGCCCCCGCCTGTCCCCCGACGACTGACAGCGGACCGACGCCTGATGGCCAACGCACGACCCCACCGCTCCCGCCCGCCCAGCCCTGCTGCTACTCCGCAACCGTCCCGGACCCCGACGCCCCGCCCTGCCCCCCGACGACTGCGACCGCCACCGACGCCCGCGACCGCGACCGACCCGACGCCCTGCCCTGCCCAGACCGCGCCCCCAATCCCCGTTGCCTTGGCCGCGACGACGACGACGACGGCCCCCGACCACCCCCGTCCGCCACCCTCCCCCCGGCTCGCTCTGTGCTGATTTTGCTGTTCCCGTCCCTTCTCGCGGTCGGTGTTTGTTTGCTTTTTTTTTTTCGGCCGTCTCTTTCTCCTCCTTCCCCTTATCCTCCTCCTCCTCCTCTTCCTCCTCCTCCTCAGCATCATCATCATCATTGCCCTCGTCCTCCTCTTCCTCAGTAGGCTGGACTGCATTTTTTCTGTGTTCGGCGGCGGGAGCGTTTCCGCCGTCCCCCAGGGCGCCTGGGTCAGGGGCGATCGCCCACAGGCGGGCTTGGGTTTCAAGATGATGATGCGTATGATGTGGTGATGGGTTTGATGTTTATGACGATGCGGATTATGATGATGACGATGTGGGTGGTG
>CAUYUJ010015972.1:264478-302960 GCA_963575745.1 Prorocentrum cordatum
CAGCACAAGAGAGCCCCAACGCGGCCCAAGAGAGTACCCAGGAACGCCGAGAGGGCCACCGGAGGACCCCTACATGGTCGGTGAGGGCCCCCAGAGGGTCCCCAGAGGGCTCCAAGACGGGCTCGGGTTCCCATGGCGGGCGAAGAGGGACCCGGAACGGCCGAACTGGGCTCCCAGAGGGTCCAAAGAAGGCCCACCAGGTCTCCCTGAAGACGGTCCAGGAGGCCGCTGAGAAGGCTCCCGGGTGGAAAAATCTAGCATTTCCATGAGGAAAAACGTGCATTTCTATGATATTCGCTTCTTATGTTGCATCGGCGGCCACGTCGGCCCCAAAGCCTCCCCAAATCGGCGCCACCCGGTCCACGAGACCTCCAAGAGGGCTCCAAGACAGCCGAGAGAGTCCTCAGGGTGCCCGAGGGAGCCACCGGAGGATCCCTACATGGTCGGAGAGGGCTCCAGGAGGGCCCCAAGACGGCTCAGCCACCCATGACATGCCAAGAGGGGCTTGAGACAGCCGAAATGGGCTGTCAGACGGTGCCAGACGGACCGCAGAAGGCCCAAAATGACCCCCCCACGGTTGTCCGAGAGGCCGCTGAAAAGGCTCTCCAGAGGCAAAAATCAAGCATTTCCGATGGGGAAACGTATATATGTGGGAGGCTTTTCAGTTCTACCAGCGGTCGCGACGGCCCCAGAGGAACCCAAAATGGGTCCCAGACGGCCCCAGAGGCCCCAAAGAGGGTTCCAGGATGGGTTGAAGAGAGCTTCAAGCGGCACAGAAGACCTACAAGACGGCCCAAGAGAGTTCCCAGGAAGCCCGAGGGGGCCACCAAAGGATTCTTACATGGTCGGAGGGCCCCAGGAAGGCCCCAAGACGGGCTGTGCTCCCCACGACGAGCCAAGAGGGACCCGGAACGGCCGAAATGGGCCCTCAGACGGGCCAACAATGGGCTCCAAAGGAAGGCCCAGAGAGGCTCCAGAGACTGCCGCAATGCTTCCAAAAAGGCTCCCAGCATGCGGTCCAGTAGGCACCCGTGTACTGGGTGCGTTGAGAGAAGAGAGGCGGAGGAGGACAAGGAGAGGAAGGAGGAGCAGGAGGAGGAGGAGGAGGAGGAGGAGGAGGAGGAGGAGGAGGAGGAGGCAGGAGGAGGAGAGGAGGAGGAGGAGGAGAGGAGGGAGGAGGAGGAGGAGAGGAGGAGGGGAGAGGAGGGAGGAGGAGGAGGAGGAGGAGGAGGAGGAGGAGAGGAGGAGGGAGGAGGAGGAGAGGGAGGGAGGAGGAGGAGGAGGAGAGGAGGAGGAGAGGAGGAGGGGGAGGAGGGGAGGGAGGAGGGGGGAAGGAGGAGGGAGGAGGAGGAGGAGAAAGGGGGAGGAAGATCATGAGGACGAAGAGGGGGAAGAGGAGGGGGCAGAGGAGGAGGGTCATTGCTCTTGTAAGATGATCTTGTTCTCTGATTATCTGCTTCGTGTAGGGATGCTGAGAACGAGGAGGGAAGGGGAGCGCAGGATGAAGAGGGCTCGAGAGGAGGAAAGTAGGTGAAGGAACAGAAGGAGGGAAACACCGAAGAGCGGAGAAGATAGGGAGGAGGAGGAATAGGAGGATGAGGTGAAGGAACAGGGACCCCTTTCAGGGAAGCGCCGACGAGGACAAGGATGAAACTACGATGATGAGAAGAGGGAGAACGGGAAGAGGAGGAGGTTAAGGGGACTGCAGTGGACCGGGGATGATGACGGCGATGACGCTGATGATGATGACGATGACTATGCCGACGACGACGCCGACGACGACCAACAAGATGTTTATGATGCGGATGATGATGCTGAAAAGTACGATGACGATGATGGCGATGGTGATCACGATGCTGATGATAATGGTGATACGGATGATTGTTGTGATGGTGATGATGAAGGTGACCATGACGATGACGATGAAGATGACGGGGATGCGGATGACAATGATGACGATGATCATGACCCCAGCTAGAACTTGAGCGCGCGCGAAGCGCGCGATGTTTCTAGTACATATGTATGCACACTTACAAACATTAGCACAGACGTACATGCACACATATACATACATGTTACACATGCATACATACATACCTACAAATACGTACGTGAATACATGCATGCATACATACGTACACATGCACACCCATTAATACATGCATGCGTACAAACGTACACACATACATGCACACATATACACATACATGTATGTATGCATACACGCATGCATGACTGTATACGTACACGCATACATACATACCTACATACATACGTGCGCTCATACATGTCTACATGCTTATATGCATGCACGGCCTTCATACAAGCACATACACATGTACACATACAGACTTACATACATGCACACACGCATACCTACATATAAACAACACTCACATACACATACGTGCATGCGTACATATATACATACATGTATACATGGCGTACGTACACACACACGTACATACATCCACACGCATACATATTTCTCTACCTAAGCTCTGCCTAGAAGGGTTCTTACCGTGTATGCTTAGAGGGCCAGGCAGTGGTCCTCGCCCCGGGCGGTTCCCCCAGTATCCGCCCCGCGGTTCCCCCAGTGACGGCCCCTTAGCTTAGCGTTGCTTATCTCATCTTAGCTTAGCTTATTTCATCTTAGCTTAGCTTAGCTTCATCTTAGCTCAGGTTTATCTTAGCTTAGCTTACCTTCATCTTAGTTTCGCCGAGCTTTAGCATAGCAGAGCACGGCGTAGCATAGCAGAGCGTAGCACAGCACAGCGCAGCACAGCATATCATAGCAACGCCCAGCATAGCATAGCATAGCGCAGCATAGCATAGCATAGCATAGCATAGCATACCATAGCGCAGCACAGCACAGCACAGCATAGCACCGCGCAGCATAGCACAGCATAGCATGGCATAGCAGAGCATAGCATAGCACAGCAGCAAAGCAAAGGCAAAGCAACAGCAGCGACAGCAAAGCAAAGCACAAGCAACGCAAAGCAAAGCAAAGCAAAGCAAAAGCAAAAGCAAAAGCAAAGCAAAGGAAAGGCAAAGGAAAAACAATGTGCGACAGATGCCGAGCTGGCCTCGATGGCCGGACCGGAGCCAAGCATAGCATAGCATAGCATAGCGCAGCATAGCATAGCATAGCATAGCATAGCGCAGCTTTGCATAGCATAGCATAGCATAGCGCAGCATAGCATGGCACAGTATAGCATGGCATAGCATAGCAACTAATGCTGCTTTCCTAGGGGCTCCAAATCCTAGGTAGGGTCGCACTGGGGTAATTAGAAACGTACATGCACTCACACATGTACACAATTATACATGCATGCGTACATGCATACATCATGCACAGACGCACATCCGTACATACATGCATACGCACACATACGCACATATACATCCATTCACACATGCATACATACATGCATAGTGCATTCACGTATGCATGCGTACATACATACCTGCGTACAATCATGATACGCACGCGTGCGTACATACATACGTACATGCATGCACACAAACATATTTACACACATAAGTGCATATGCATACATACATACATGCACATGCTTTCATACATACTTACAAGCACACACACACATACATGCATGCGCACATGCATACAATAACGACTCTACCTACATACATACATACACGCATACATACATGCATAGAAACAAACACCAACACACGCATACATGCATAGAAACATACATACATACATACATACATACATACATACATACATACATACATACATATAATCATGCACATACGTACATACACATACATACGTACATACATACATATACATACACATATGCATACATACATACATACATACATACATGCATGCATGTATACATACATACATACATACATACATACATACATACATACATACATACATACATACATACACACATACATACACACATGTATGCATACACACATACAAGCATACATACACACCTATGTACGTACGTACGTCGTACATACATAGATACATTCGCACACATGTGGAGCTCCGCGCAGATTCTTCGGGTCGGCGCTGGGCCCCTCGGCGGCGCCGCCGATGCAAGAAATCCGAGCGGAGCTCTGCGAGTTTTTGTTTATGCAATTCGTTGCTCCTCTAGGTGCGCATGACCCAGGCGTCCCTCTGGCCGCCCCTTGGCTTCGCTTCGCTGTAGCGGGAAAATCGTCGAATGCTGCCGAAAAGCCCTAAACAGAACATCTCAAGATCGAAGTGGGAGTCACAACGCTGCTCCCAAAAATCCGACTCCGAGTCAGCGCCCCGCCGGCCCCTGATTTCGCCCCCCTCGGTCTCCACGCCTGCGCACATCCCTGAAGGGCAGGGCCTATGCAGTTTCGTCGTCCTCTAGTCCCTCTCTCGCCCCGCCTCCCTGCGCGCCTCCAGGGCGGCGCAGGAGCAGCTGCGCGCGGGCGTTCCCGCGCACGGCCAAGAGGGGCTCAGGAGGGGCTCTGGCCTTCGGGCCGCTCCTCAGATGTGGGTCGGGGGACCCGTCCGCCTCTTCGTGGCCGAGACCCGCCGAGGCCAGAAGAGCCCTCCCGTTCCATGACGGGGCGTCCCGTGTGGCAGCCTTAAGGCTGCAAGCTGCCCGCGCGAGGTGGTGCGTGAGTGCCCTCGTTGCCATGCGGATGGGCTGCGCCGGCGGCGTGCGCGTGCGCGTGGCCACCGCGTGAGATCGCCGTGTCCTCTCGCGCATAAGGCCCTTCGACGCTGAGCTGCTGCTGCTGCTGCTGCTGCTGCTGCTCTGCTTGGTATTCCTCCTCCCCCGCTACTGCAGCTCGTCCTCCCCATCCCCTTCCTCCTCGTCCTCATCGTCCTTCCTTTCTATTTGCTTTTCACCGTGCTCCACTTTTATTTGGAGATCGGAAAGGGTCACAACAATGGACATCGTGTTGGGTAGTTGTTTCGAGGACCAGAAAGGAGCTTGGAGGAAGTGGGCGTGGAGTGGAATAGCGAGCAGGGTTTATGTAAGCGAAGTGGGGGAGGAGATGGAAGGGGCTGCGAGGAGGAGGAGGAGAAGGAGGAGGAGGAGGAGGAGGAGAAGAGAAGAGAAGGTAGAGGGGAGAGGAGATAGTCAGGGTAGGTATGGTCGCACCACGTCTGACGCCGCACTCCTTATACTCCTCCCTCCCCGTTGCGTTGATTCTCTTCCAATTCGTCGAGTCGGGCCTTGATCCCCAGATGGCACTTGGCAGTGCCTGAGATCCGTCGTCCAAGGTGCAAGGGGCGAGGGGCCCACAGAGGCCCAGGAAACGCGCAAGGAGGTCTGGGCGAAGCCTGGGATGGAGCAGGGGGCAAGTAGCCCCGACCGGACAAGGAAGGGATGGAGTTTCCCGTGGGGTGGCTGGGGGACCTCCCCCTCGCGAGGGGAGAGCCCCGGCGGTGCCAGCACGGCTAGGGGGCGCTGGCTGTATACCCAAAGGCTTTCTATCAATTTCTATCAGGGATTTCGTTTCAGGGATTCCAGGGAGACTGGAGAGTAGCTCCCTCCTCCTCCTCCTTCTCCTCCTCCCCTTTTTCCTCCTTTCCCTCGCCTCCCTCCTCCCCTCACCCTCTTCTTGTTTGCCCTTTTCCCCCTCCCTCCTCCCTGGGGCCTGACCCGAGCCCACCTCTTGCCCCTCACGCGTGGAGAGCTCGGCCTGGCCAGGGCCCGTGTGGAGAGGGGCCGCGCGCGCAAAGGAGGAAGAGGAGGAGGAAGAGGAGGAGGAAGAGGAGGAGGAGGACGAGGAGGAAGAGGAGGAGGAGGAGGAAGTGGAGGAGGAGGAGGAGGGGGAGGAGCAAAAGGAGGAGGAGGAGCAGGAGGAACAGGAGGAGGAGAAGCAGGAAGAGGAGGAGGAGGCGGAGGAGGAGGAGGAAGAGGAGCAAAAGGAGGAGGTGGAGGAGGAGGAGCAGAAGGAGGAGGAGGAGCAGGAGGAGCAGGAGGAGCAGGAGGAAGAGGAAAAGGAGGAGGCGGAGGCGGAGGAGCAGGCGGAGAAGGAGGAGGGGAAGCAAAAGGAGAAGGAGGTGCAGGAACAGCAGGAGGGAGGAGGAGCAAGAGGGCCAGTGTAAACCCAAGAATCATAAACGATGTTGGAGTAATCCTATGCCGAGCACAATCACACCAGTCCACCGACTTCGTCACGTACACGACACTGGGAGTCATTGAGTACCGACTTCGTCACGCACACGACACAGAATAAGAGGATCATCAACGGTTGTCCTCGATTTGGACTTCAAGGGCGCCTTCTATTGTTTTTGTTGCTACATTTTGTCTACCAGCTACCCCATGCGCCTGACGAGCTTAACGACTCCTTACATGATACCACCATACCCGAAGCATTTCTCCCCGCACTACAGATCGCCATGGAAGGAGCGCCCACATTCAACCAGCCACGCACTGGCACGCGACCTGGAGTACCAGCGTCAGACCCCACCTTCAACTACTTCTTTGCCACGACATAACGCAGAAACTATGATCGACAACCACTTCGGGATAGACGTTGACATAGGACAACAGGAAGGCATATTCTCAAAGGGGAGACAAACAATAATGGGATAACATGGAGGTGAACAACTTACCGACGCATCTTTCGTGGACGACTTGAACGGGCACGCCAGTATGCGACACAACATTGCACAACACATAATCGACACGACCAGGACGCTTCCCAACATCGTAGTCAAATTGACGATGGCACATGGAATTCGACTACACGCCAAAAGTACTAAGGCCATGCTACTCCTTCATGGACACCTGAGCAGAACAGCGAAGGAGCAACCCGCCAAATACAACATCATTGACATCTGCAACGAGCACCTCAGCGAGTCCATCGAATTCGTCAACCACCAGATATCCCTGGGAACGGTAATATACGACGGAGGACAAGGCCCAGATATGCAGCGGAGAGTACCCGAGGCGACTACCGGCAGGGCTCTACTACGCACAGAAGTCCACACGAGAAGACAGCTAAACACGAATAACACTACCCTCTGCAATGACGCACTGACCAACTCGGTCCTCGTCTACAACTCACGCACCTGGAACCATCTGAACAAGAGACAGCTCCACACCATCGAGATAGAGTACCTCAAGGCAGCAGGATGGCTGCTAGATACAATGTCAACAACAACGACAACCATAGTATCCACACCAGCGCCGTGCTCGCCAACGTTTAATGCCCAGAGGCGAACATGGCAATGCTCATCTTCAGGCTAGTGTATTTACCAAGGCTACCACAACATGCACCGACCATGCTACTACGAATCATCGGCGCCAGCCTTAGCAGCGAGTCATCAGGGGGGCGGATGATGTGCGACGACCCACAGGGATGTGGACATGCGCCGACGACGACCACACGCTGCACCCCACCGTGGACCTCGACCCCGTCCTCAGCACAATCCGGCCAAACCCCCAAAGTATTTGCAGCCCAGGTGAAGACAGCGGCACGGCCCCCCGTGCGACGCAGACCTCGAGCACATACTACAATGGCACAAGAGCCTCTTGCCTTACAAAGACAACGAACTGGCCCCAAGACCCACCACTGACGACAAGCATAACTACAAGTAGTAGTACGGAGATCAACGCATTCTACGCGCGCGTAGGACATGACCATCCAACAGACGACCACCCAACGAGATGGGCTCATGGGGCGATATGCATGGCGTGCCCCAACGAATACCACGCACTTGGAAGACTCATCGAGCACCTGCTAGCCACGCACTTGGAAGACTCATCGAGCACCTGCTAGCACGCGAGGCATGCGCGGCACCCTGGAGACGCAACGCTGACAGACGGGACGATGCAACCACCGAAGCAAGTCGACAAGCTGTGCGAGACGAGCAGAGAGCCAACATCATGGCTGGACTGCCCCCACTGCGAGCGCACGTAGCCAGCTACGAGACTGACGTACCACCGCTGTACATCAAGGACTACGAGGCTACAGGAGAAGTGCCCATGCCTGCCGCAGTGCTAGACGAACCAAGACCTGCGCCTGCGCCAATACCGAGGCCACGAAGCACAACGAAGCAGGTGATACTATGCCTCAGCAGTGGACGCAGAAGCAGCGGCGACGCGCAGCAATGGATAGAACACCCCAGTCACCACGATAGCAACATAACAGTACTACCCATCGATGCTACCTGCGACGAGATTAAGAGCGATCCCATGACATCGGATGCGGTGCACTTCTGGAGAGACCAACAATTGCGCGGGAAAGCGGCCGTCATTATAGTGGAACTATCGAGCGAGACATGGATTGGGCGCCGAACCCGCCCCCTGAGGAGCCGACAACTTCCGCGGGGGATACAGCGCCTGTCTCCCGAGCAATCTGAATGCCTACGCACAGCAGACGAGATGTTGCGGACTTCGACGCTGCTGGCACACATATGCATCAGCGCCAAAATCCCCATGATCATGGAGTTCGCCGCCGCTGTTAACGACCAGAGCGACATGGCGAGCCGTTGGTTGCTACCAGAAGTTTCAGACGCGGTTGGTATTGACGGGGTGGACCTAAGTACCTTCGACCAATGCATGACTGGACACGCGGCGGCAAGACCGACTACGCCACTCGCGATGCAGGTGCCATTGCGACAGACGATAGCACTACTACCAAACAACGGAAGACGCAATAATAGCTCCGGACAAAACCACGACTCAACAGGACAGAGCAACCACTGCAACGGGCAAATATGCAGCGAGAAGACCCACGTCGCGGAGATGTGCAGACTCCTGGCAGACGCCGTCATGGACGCCATCTACCACATATGGATACAGCCAAAAGACCGCCAGGACCGGGACCTGGAAGAAGACGCGATGAACTTCCACGCCCCTTTGGGCCCGTACCACAACGTGTAATGGGCCAAAATGCGACGCGACCAAGAACCTCAGGGCGAGCGCGCCGGGCAGGCGACGGATGGCGGCCACCCCGCAAATGCGGGCCACGGCGGTCCATTGCTTAGTATGCAGCCAGTATTCTCAGCAGTGGTTCTGGCGCGCCTCGCCGTGGCGTCCGATCGGCTACACTGTTAAGAAGGGAGCTTCCCCCCCAGTGCCATGGCCTGCGCGCGTTCAAATTTCGCGCCCGACTCATCGCAACCGCAGCGCTGCTTCGGCTCGAGAGCCAATCGCAGCCGGCCTGCGCACACTTGGCGCCACCATTGTCAAGAGCAGCGCATCATGAAGCCTCCCCTGGATCAACATCCCCAGAGGCTTACAGTACTCTTCAAGATCCAGCAGAAGACATCTGGTTACCTGCAGACGCGCTTGGAACATTCCCCAAGTTCATCGACATCACCGAGGTCAAGGCCCACTGCGCCAACGAGGTCACGACCAGCAACGAGCTGCATATATCAGCTCAGCCCCGCGCAGGACACGAAGCGAGACGCCACATGCGCACCAACCAGAATGAATGCCTACTCCCATGTCCTACAGCAAGGGCTACAACAACAAGAAGGCGCTCATCTACACCCCTGGAGACCCCCGAGCAGAACCACAAGGCGCCGCCCCTTGCACCGGCAAATCATCCCAAGGAGTCAACGCGGCTGAGACCTTGTCGCGCAACTACACCTACGTCTACCTCTATCTGGGCTACAACTACGTACCCGCGGCAGTGAAGGGGGGCTCCGTGCGCGCCACCTACCGACATCGCATCACGATCGCCTACCTCGCAGCAGCTGGGATGTCTTGGAAGGGCGAGGTCAAGGAAAGCTGGGTCGCCGTACTGGACAGCTTCATCGCGCACTCCAACAACGAGCTCTATGGACCGACGCAGACCACTGGATCGACCTGATCATTGCCCTCGCTACCGCGCTGCTACAACATGCCGCGCACAAGAAGATGCAGCAATCGACCGAGACCCTAAGAAGATCTCCGTCTACAATTTGGAGTGGCACGACATCCAAAGGCTGGCAACCATCGTGCCACCACTACTACAAGCACCACCTTGGAAGAACAAGGACGAAGAGCCCTTTGCGAGCCCCCGGACGCTGCGCATCCCCAAAAGGAAAGACATGGAAAAGCGCCACACTTCGAAGATCTCGAGCGCAAAGCCTTCCACGGCAACATAGAGAGATGCACCCAGAATTCGTACATCAGGGCAATCGCCGACATCTACGGCACGCTGCACCCCACCACAGAAATTGGAATACTGGCAGCATGCGCAAGAGACATCGCGGACACCCGCGGCGGAGAGGCATTGCGCCCATGCGCGGACAACTACATCCTACCCGCCGACCGCCATCACATTATTCACATGCGACCTGCGGACTGCACTGCGAAGAAACCGACCCCAGAGGACAGCGAGTGCCAGTGTACTTGTGCCACCGGCGAGAAATCGCAGGACTGCAGCGCGGGCGGGCGCATGCCGACCGCCGCCAATACCCATGAAGGGGATCGACCGCGTGACGAGTCTAGCACTGAGCTCACCCACCGGCGACTTCCCCAAGTGGCCCTCCAACGCCCCCATCGAACACACAGCCAAGGTGCTACAGGATATCGCCGCGACCTCGGAGACATTCGCGGCAAGAACCGACGGAACCACCAACGTCCACGCGGAGGCCCACAAGCAGAATATCATCGTTCACCACGCCGAGGTACCTCAGATGGAGATGCATTACCAGAGATATGACAGAGACCTGATTACGAACCACCAGCATACAAGCGACCCACATATTGCTAGGCGGCATCATGTTGATCAAGGTCAGCAACATCGACTAGTTATCTGAACAAGACGCCCACAACGGAAAACAGTATCTCACCGAGGACGAGGACAATCGCAGCTCCCGCCATTTGTTTCATCACCGCGAGAAGCTACGCAACGCTGGTTTTCAGCCCATCAACTGGGCCCAGAGCTACTTCCTCGACTGGAATGCAGCCTTTCCAGAATTCCGACCACAACAGGCGCAGCGACCAGCGCGAACTACCCGGGCAAATGCTGACCTGCAGCTCACGCAGAGAAGGCCAACGCTAGCGGCGAAGCCTGCGATATCCAAAGGACCGCCCACCCTACAAAGTCAGAGAAAAAACAGCAGAACAGCATGCACACGTGATCGACGACGAGGTCAAGACCAGACAGCACGAATTCGACTCACAGGAGCGAAGCAAAAAACAGTGAACCCAGCTGCTCCAACCCGACGTCCAGCGACAGCGCGCCAACAGCAAGCGCCAACCAACCACCTGTCATAGAAGTCGTACCTCAGAGGCCCAGTGGCTGGTTGCCCATTACCACGATCACACGCCAGAAGGTCAACCCCGTCGCCATCAACTTCCCGATGGCAGCGACCATACGCCACTCGTCGCACACTAGAATGGAGGACTCTTTCGAACACGGCACAATCAAGGTGAGCGAAGGGGACGGTCGCAATCGTCACCATGTCCTGCAACAGCAACAGCGACCTATGGGCACGGGGCACCATCGCTCAGACCAATGCCATGCGGAACGCCGAGCAATCTCCGATATCAGACATCATCACCGAATACTAGTCCCAACATAACGGCATCCAGAAGAAGCTCGACATCCTCACGACAATTGTAGACAAACAACACGTCAGCTACAACCAGGCCTTCAACATCCAGAAGGCGATCACTCTGGCCAAGGAATCCATGTCCAAGCTCATCCCCAGCCTCGACGAGTCCATTAACAACTTAATTACGCCCTTGAGTTGCGGCGATCTTGTTCCCCGCCATCACCCACCAAACGCTGGACGACAGCACGAGGTGCCCACGCGCCCGACGTCGTCACAGCCAACAGATACGCCTTCCCGACCTCCGATCTACGCTCCAATTGCTCCTCACCAACCAGTACTCCCTGAACCGCATCCTCCGCGTCGTCAGCATGAGCATCCTTGTCCCCCTACATCCTCGGCTACCCCACGCGCGCGAACTGCATCCCCCTGAAATACTACCACCTCTGAATGGGGCAGGGAGGGATGGGGGTGGTTGAGTTTGGAGGTGTCTTAGGAGTTGAGGCAGGTGTTGGGGGTGGTGGCGGGGGGGAAAACACGGCGGGCGCTTCGACCCGCAACTCCACCTCTTCGTCCTCCCCTCCTCGATTCGCCCGCAGTCCGTGGCCCTTTTTTCAACCTCTTCTTTCAGGCGTCAGCTTCGTCAGCGGGCGGAACGGCCCATTTTCCGAATGGCCCCCTACTGCGGTGTCACGCGGCGCCCGTAGGAGGGGGCCACCGGCTGCGCCGACAAGTTCGATCAACAGCCACGAGCGAGCGATGAGGAGCAGCAGAAGGATGAGGAGGAGGAGGAGGCGGAGGAGGAGGAGGAGGAACAGGAGGAGCAGGAGGAGCAGGAGGAGGAGGATGAGGAGGAGGAGGAAGAAGAGGAGGAGGAGGAGGAGGAGGAGAAGGAGGAGGAGGAGGAAAGGAGGAGCCGGAGGAGGAGGAGGAGGAGGACCAGTGTAAACCTAAAAGTCACCAGCGATGTTGGAGTAAACCCTTCCTCCGCGCTCCCTCTCCATCGGCCCCTAGAACGGGTCATTTCCATGGATGGAAGTGCCTCGTTGGAAGACACACATTTGAATACCCTGAAGTTTGCGACAAGTTTGTCTTCGCGATTCCAACGCCACGGATCAACCTGATTGCTGCGTCTTCACGATCCTGAATCGTGCCAGAACGCCATTCCTAGAACTTCACAGAGAATCAACGTAACAGTTGCACCCGCGTAATCCTGAATCCTCCCAAAACACAATTTCTGACACGCTGATTTTGGGAACCCGCGAAACTTTTGAAATTTGTGTAAACGAATGTGTGTGGCGCTAAGGCGGGGACCACATGTTGAAAAAGAACCGCCCCCAACCCGTCTTGACACTGTTTAACACGAGTGTGCGCCGCGCCAAGGCGAGAGCCACATGTTGAGAATGAACCGACCTCAATCCGTGAAGTTCTTGCAGTTTTTGGTAAACAAATGTGCGCCGCGCTAAGGCGAGAACCACATGTTGAAAACGGCCCGCCCTCAACCCGTGAATATCTTATATTTTTTAGACCGAGTGTGCGCCGCGTTATGTCGAGAGCCACAGTGTGAAAACACCCGCCACCAATTTGTGAGATTCTTGCCAATATAGCTTCAGAGCCATACCTGGTCGGGAAGTCTCAGGCGAAACGCCCGGCCCGCCCAAAAAAAATGCATCGTGATGCGACACGGAGAAGATGTCTATAACATGGAATGGAGGAGAAGGAGGAAGATGAGGAGGAAGAGGGGAAGCAGTAGGAACAGCAGGAGGAGGAGGAGGAGGCGGAGGACGAGGCGAGGGAGGAGGAGGAGGAGAAGGAGCAAGAGGAGGAGGAGGAGGAGAAGGAGGAGGAGGAGGAGGAGGAGCAGGAGCAGGAGGAGGAGGAACAGGAGGAGAAGGAGGAAAAGGAGGAGGAGGAGGAGGGGGAGGGGAGGAGGAGGAGTAGGAAGAGGAGGAGAGGAGGATGAGGAGAGGAGGAAAGGGGAGGAGGAGGAGAGAGGAGGAGGAAGGGGAGGAGGAAGAAGCATGTGGGGGGGAAGACGAGGAGGAGGACGAGGAACAGGAGCAGGAGCAGGAAAAGGAGGAGAGGGAGGAGCAGGATAATCAGGAGGAGGAGGAGCAGCAGCAGGAGGAGGAGGAAGAGGAGAATGCACAGGAGCAGGATGAACAGGAGGAGGAAGAGGAGGAGGAGGAGGAGGAGGAGGAGGAGGAGGAAGAAGATAAGGAGGAGGAGGAGGAGGACGAGGAAAACGAGGAGGACGAGGAGGAGGAGGAGGAACAAAAGGAGGAGGAGGAGGAGGAGGACGAGGAGGAGGAGGAGGAGGAGGAGGATCAGGAGGAGGATCAGGAGGAAAAAGAGGAGGATCAGGAGGAAAAGGAGGAGGAGAATGAACAGGAGCAGGAGTAGCAGGAGGAGGAAGAGGAGGAAGAGGAGGAGGACGAGGAGAAGGAGGAGGAGGGGCAGGAACAGGAGGAGCAGGAGGAGGCAGAGCAGGAGGGGGAAAGATTGTCCCTCTGGGTGCTCTCGTTCCTTGCTCACGTCGGCGCGCGGCCTCTGTGCCAGCGCGGTGGTGCAGCGGGGGAACGGGGCGTGGAGGGAATTAGCCCGGAGGAGAACGGATGTAGTAGGGGAGTGTAATGCAGTCACAGGGGGGCATTTGGAGTTTGCTCCCCCATCCTGTCTCCTCCCCTGCTCTTCCCTCTTCCTCGCGGTTGGGATGCAGCCCGACTGCGTTGGAGAGGAAATGGCGGCATCCTCAGGCTCCAGCGATAACATCACCGTGATGATCGTGATGTTGTGATGGTGGGGCGCCCATATCATTGGGTGCTTTATTATCGCGTGTCACAGCTGGAGCGCGAGTGATGCAGCTGCAAAGGTTCGACCATTCCACAGGTAGTGTTGAGCATGGCCTCGGTCTCCTTGTGATGCTCCTGCTCGTCGTGACAACCTTCCTTACGTGTGATGTGTTGTCGTTTCTGTCTTCATTCTTTTCATCCTCCTGCCCTTCCCGTCCTCCTGTTCCTCTAGCTCCTCCTTCTCTTTCTCAAGTTTCAACTCTTTGTGATGTGTGTTGGTGGTGATACTTCTGAGTTGCTTCCTGCTCCTCTTATTTCTGCCCTCTCCTCGCCCCTCGTCCCTCACTCGGTATCCCGCATCCCTCCGACCTCGGCTTTATTCCACCGTCATTCCTGAGTCACCCCTTGTCTTGGTTTCCACCGTCGCTCATAATACCGCTATAGCTGGACGCACCTTTGGGACTACGCCACGACCAACACACATGCCCCGACCAGACTGCTTTCGATCTTCCAGCGTATTCGGGTAAGCTGCCATCGCCTCTGCCAGCAGGTCGTTGCACACTATCAAGCTGTCTGTGGCAATTGTCTGTTTGCACACGGTCAGCTGGGGATGTAGTGCGGTGCTCTTGGGGCCGTCCTGGGCCGTCTTGTGGGCTTTCAGAGGCCATCTTAAGTTTGTCGGGGTCGATCTGACCTCCCGGAGGCCCCAGAGTGTTTATAGTGTCCTTCGCCTCTCAGGGCCTCGTTGGAAGCCTTCCGGGCATCTTTTGGAGGCTTCTTGGGGCATCTTCAGGAGGTCTTGGATTTTGTTGGGGCTTGTTGTGCCGTTTTGGGATTGTCTTCAGAGCGCTTCGTTGCCGTTCTGGGGCGATCTCAAGCTGCCTTGGCTGTCGTGAGGCCGAGCAGTGCAGTCCTGGGGCGCTCTGGGGACCGGTTTGGGTCGTGAGGGCTTTTTGGGGCTCTCAGAATTTTTCCTGAGGCGGAATGAGGTCGAAAAGCCTTGGTTCGGCGGCGAGCCTGGGGGAAGTGAGTTGGGGCGAGCCTTTTCAGAAGGTTCGGAAGTCTCCGGGCCTTCTGAGAAGTTTTCCAAGCCTTCCCCTAAGACGCAACAAAAACTTCTTAGAAGGCGCGAGGGCTTCTGAGAAATCCCGCCGCCTTCTGAGAAGGCCTTCTTCTTCTGACTTCATCCCTCGCTCTCCGCCGATTGGAAGCCAGCAGCATGTGTGTACATCGCCCCGTGGGCCTCGCTAGTGCCCTCGCTGGAGCGTTGCTTGGAGCCTTGTTAGGGGTTGCGACACATGAGTGAAATTTCGGAGCCTTCCGGGACTCGTTGGGCAGTCTGGGAACAGTTGAGGATGTCTTGTAGCTGTTTGAAGGCGGTCTTTGGCTCTAATCGAGGCGCCTGGAGGCCGAGAAGGGCGCTGGAAATCAAAACCAAAATGATATTTTCTGAGGATGCGTCCGAGTAGGTAGGGTCGGCCTTTTGAAAGACGCCAAAACCTCATACAGCAGCACGCCTTGTAAACTACGCGCCAACGCCCCTTGTAACGCCCCAGCGTCCGACGCGCCTTTAACTTCACCAGAGGACATAAGCATTCTAACGCATCCCAACGTGCCGAAGGAACGTGCGGATGTTCGTGCAGGGGATACGTTCAGCAAGCAACATCAGAGCTCATCCTTGAGCAGCCTATATGTAAATGTTATTATCACTGCTTCGCTCACTCCGCCGGCCCGCATTGTGCCATCGCGGGCGTTTGCTTGCGCGGTCGCGAGCCAGGCGGCGCTGGTGGGCCGTGGTCGTTTTGCAGAGGCGCTGCGGCAGAACGCATGGGGATGAAGCAGTTTGTTTGGAGCTTGCTGTGGGGGCTTCGGCCTCTACTGTCTTACGAGGTTGCTATCGAAGACGCCTACGGCGAATCACCGCCGCCCCCTGCCTTTTTGGAAACGCCGATGTGGCCGAAAGTTGGACTAGAGCTTGGCCAAGCTATCGGACCATGAGTTCCCCGAGTCGGTTTGGAAAGCTTTCGGGGAACACATGGGAGAGAATGATTATGAACAGGAAGAGGAAGAGGAACAAATAGAGTAGGAGGATGAGGGTTGTTAGGAGTCTCTTGGGGCACCCTTGGGGTCTGTTGGGGGCTTCTTGGGGGCCTCTTCGAGGCCTCTTGGAGGCATTTTGGGGGCCTCCTTGGGCCTCTTGGGGGCCTTTGGGGGCTTCCTGGGGGTCTCTTTGGCCGTCTTAGGGCGTTCCTGGTCCGTCTGACGCCGTCTGGAGCCGTCTTGGGGGCCTCTCTGGGCCGTCTTGGGGCCCTCTTGGGGCGCTTCAGGGCCGTCTTGGAGGCCATGTTGGGCGTCTTGGAGGCCTCTTGGGCCGTCTTGGGGCGCTCTTGGGGCCGTCTTGGGGGGCCCTTGGGCCGTCATAGGGCCTTCTTGGAGGCCTCTTGGGCGATCTTGGGGGCCTCTTGGGCCGTCGGAAGGCCGAAAAAAGAAAACGCAAAAAACCTTCAAAAACCTAAGGAAAACCAATGATTTTGGCCTCTTCGGGCTCTCCTGGAGAACGTCTTGGAGGCCTCTTGGGCCATCTTGGAGGCATCTTGGGGCCATCTTGGCCGTCTTGGAGGGCATCTTGGGCCGTCTTGGAGGCATCTTGGGCCGTCTTGGAGGCCCATCTTACCCGTCTTGGAGGCCATCTTGGCCGTCTGGGAGGCATCTTGGAGGCCATCTTGGGCCATCTTGGCCGTCTTGGAGGCCATCTTGGGCCAAGTTGGGGCAACGAAGGCATTGACAGACGGATTTTGGGAAAATTACGGGTGGCCGGCGGGGCGGGCCGAAGCCCACTGGGGAGTTCTTTTAGAAAAAGAACCAAAACCAAAACCTGAAACATCCAGCACGCCGTGCACCCCTGCAAGCAGGGGGCGGCGGATCTAGTGGTTTTCGGCCCATCCCGCCACCGCGCCTGGGTTGTAGGTCGGAGGCCTCTTGGATGTTCGTTGACATATCGTGGCAGGCCTTTCGAGGGTTTCTTTGGAGGCAGTTTTGAGGGCTCTTGGGGGCCGTCGGGGGGGTTCTTGGGGCTTCTGTTTAGGCCTCTTGGGGTCTCTTGCAGGCCTCTTGGGGCCTCATGGGGGCTGCTTGGGGCGGAAGTCTCGAATTGTCGGCTTGCGTTCCCTCTCTTGGGTCCCTTTGGGGCCCTCTCGGGGCTCTCTTGGGCCATTCGGGCGTCTCGTGGGCCGTTGTGGAGCCCTCTGGGGTCGTCTTGGCGTTCTCTTGGGGGCCTCCTGGGCTGTCTAGGGGTGGTTTTTGAAGGCTCGTGGTCTGTCTTGGAGCGTCGGAAGCTCGAAACGGGAATCAAATGAATCAATGAATCAACGGGAAGCTCGAAACGGAAGCTCGAAACGGGAAGCTCGAAGCGTGGCGTCAAAACCATTGAAAACACCAAATGGGAATCAATGATTTGGGCATCTTGCAGCCCTCCTGAGACTGCTTGGAGCGCTCTTGGGGCCGATTTGAGGCCTCTCGGGCCGTCCCGGGGCCATCTTGGGCGTTCTGGAGCGCTCTTGGGCCGTCTTGGAGGCCGTTCTGTCGCTGCTGCTAGTGCTGGCGGTGGTGGTGGTGGTGGTGGTGGTGTTGCTGCTGCTGGCGCTGGTGCTGGTGGTGTTGGTTCTCGAGCTGTTGGTGCTGCTGCTGGTGCTGCTGCTGGTGCCGTTGTTTCTGTTTGTGGTGGTGGTGTTGTGAATGCCGGTGCCGCTGCTGGTGTTGATGCTTCTCGTGCTGCCCGGCCGTGGCGACGAAGAGGCCCCCCGAAGGCTAACCTCGAGACTCGAGGTTAGACCTTTGACGTGTACTTCTCCCTTCCCACCTCCCTCCCTCTCCTCCGTCGCGTCCCTTTCCTCCGTCGCTTCCCCCACCACTCGGGGTCCGCCCCGCCCCACTTTGGGAGGAAATATGAGGAGGAATCGGAGAAATTGGAGGAGAGGGAGGTGAGGCAGGGATATGAGGGAGGGAGGGACGGATAGAAGGAGGTGGAGACGGAAGATGATGAGGCCGACCACTTCGAGGAGGATGGGGCCAGTCGTGCTTGACATCCCACATCATACACGTTGCCGAATGCATGCGCGTGTGGGCCGTTCGGGGATCGGTGATGCATGTGCGGTCTTTCCATTTTTCATATTCCTGGTTGTGCTTATAGAAGACACGCAACCGACAACCTCTCATAATTCACGCTGACCTCCAGAGCCCCCCGCACATGTCCAAGACCATCCCAAACTCATCCTCATCCAATCGAAATTGGAGGAAAACGCAGTGAAGGATCCAAGGGTGAGGGACGCGAGAAAAACTGAGTGTTGGGGATCTGGGCAGGGGGCATCTCGGAGAGCTCATGGATGCTTCTGGGAGTCTCTTCTGGGAGCATTAAGGAACTTCTCAGGAGGAGTACTTGTGACCCTCTTGGGAGCCCTTGGAGGCCTCTGGGGAACTTTTTGGGAGCTCTTGGAGGCTTCGTGGGGTCTTGGGAACCCTTGGAAGCTTCGTGGGAGCTTCTTGGGAACTTTGGGAGGCCTCGTGGATGGCTCTGGGTGGGCCCTCTTGGCGGTCTCTTTGGGGGGTCTGCCTGGCCGGGGGCCTCCTGGGAGCGTCCTGGGGGTCTCTTGGGGGCCTCTTGGGGCCTTCTTGCAGCCTGCTGGGGGCCTCTTAGGGCTCTCTTGGGGGCTTCGCGGGACTACTTAGGGGCTTGTAGGGGCCTTTCGGGGGCGCGTTTGGGCGGGGGGCTCAAAATTTCCGTTCAGGTTGCCCCTGTGGACCTCCATCATGGGGCCGTCTTGGGGCCTCTTGGACCGTCTTGAGGATTTCTTGGGCCTTCTTGGAGCGCTCTTGGGTCGTCTTTGAGCGGTCTTGAGGGTCTCGCGGGCCGTCTTGGGGTGATCTTGGGGGCCTCTTGGACCGCCTTGAAAGGTGTGAACAACGAAGAGGCGGATATGTAAAACATGCACGTTTCCCCAATGAAATGCGACGATGTTTGCTTGCGGGGGCCCTCTCGGGACGCCGCTTAGGGACTTCTTGGGGCGTCTTGAAGGCCTGTTGGGCCGTCTTGAGGCCATCGTAGGCGCTTGGGGATGGTATGTCGGCGTCTTCCGGCTCTCTTGGACCGTCTGGAGGGCTTCTCGGGTTCCTCTTGGACCGATTTGGAGCCCTCCTGGGTTCCGAAAAATTTTTTTGAGGGTTTATTGGGCCTTCTTGGAGCGCTCTTGGGCCGTCTTTGAGCGGTTTTGAGGGTCTTTCGGGCCGTCTTGGGGTGATCTTGGGGGCCTTGGACCGCCTTGAAAAGTGTGAAAGATGAAGAGGCGGATATGTTAAAAATGTACGTTTTCCCACGGGAATGGGACGATTTTTGCTAGCGGGAGCCCTCTTGGGACGCCGCTTAGGGACCTTTTAGGGACCTCTTGGGGCGTCTTGAAGGCCTGTTGGGCCGTCTTGAGTCCACCGTAGGCGTTTGGGAGTGATATTCTGACGTATCCCGGCTCTCTTGGACCGTCTGGAAAGCTTCTCGGGCCCCTCTTGGACCGATTTGGAGCCCTCCCGGGCTCCGAAAAAGAGTTATTGAGGGTTTATTTGGCCTTTTTGGAACGCTTTTGGGCCGCCTTTGAGCGGTCTTGAGGGTCTCTCGGGCCGTCGTGGGGTGATCTTGGGGGGCTTTTGGACCGCCTTGAAAGGTGTGAGAGACGAAGAGGCGGATATGTTAAACATGTACGTTTTCCCACGGGAATGGGACGATCTTTGCTTGTGGGAGCCCTCTCGGGGCGCCGCTTAGGGACCTCTTGGGGCGTCTTGAAGGCCTGTTGGGCCGTCTTGAGGCCATCGCAGGCGCTTGGGAGTGATATTTCGGCGTCTCCCGGTTCTCTTGGACCGTCTGGAGGGCTTCTCGGGCCTTTCTGGGACCGTTTCGAGCCCTCCTGGACTCCGACAACAGACCTTGCCGGGAGTCTGCCGGGAGTCTGCCGACTTTAAGGGTAGGTCTTTGGGAGATGTTATAGTATCGGGAGCATAGCTCGCGCGCGCCGTTGCCTTTGGCCCAGGGCACGCGCGCCCTATTTGCCCGGACACCGCGAGTGTTCGCTATGTGCTGGAAAGATCACTACATCGATCTTATCCTATCTTATCCGTCCACCCCTCATACTGTACCTTCACAGCAGAGCGATGGGCGCTATTTGCCATCCGATGTCTATCATGGAATCGGATGCTATTTGAGTTGCCAGGCTCACTTTCGACTTGGTAGCGGAGCTGGCCGCACTCTCGTGTGGTCAGCTCTTGCTCTCTTCGGCACGATCTTCGTGGCCACCTACCACCCTGCGCCACCACTCCCAGTACGTTTACGAGGATCTATTCAAGAGCAAGAAGCAACACGAGAGGTACGACGTCTAGACGACCAGATTGGTACCATATACGCTTCATCATTGCGTTACCACCAACCGCTCGGCAACGAGCTAACAGCGCAATACTTGAAGCAGAGGCGGGGAGACCCGCCAGATAGAGCGCCTCGAAGACTCGACAAGGCGCTACCCCAGCGCGGCAACGCGCATAATAACCGTCCTTCTCTACACATTCTCGGGCTAGTCGTTTTCGCTATTATATGGTTCGCGCTGGGGGCAGCAATCGGACACATGCGTCGTGGAGAAAACAGCACCGATGGGCAAACACATGGCCCATATTGAGACCCTCAAGGTAATGTACCCTTTCGCGAGTACATTTACGAGGTCAACGCATGGCTCAACGTTACAAGCGGACGCATGACGCCACAGGCCCAAGCGGCCGCAATACAACGCGGCCTAGGTGGCCTAGCGAGGACACTCGCCATGAGGGTACCGCCTGACATTATAAACTATGGTGCTGACATCGATGGGGTCCACACCGACCCAGTGACTTACATCATGTTCCTCCTAAGCATGAAGTTCGAACGCCTGGAAGATGAGCGACAGCTCACTTCCGGCACACAACTCATCGACTTCCACGTGCCTCACGGGGAACGAATCGATGTCACCCTTACCCGATTCGAAATGGCCCGACTTGAGGCACAGTCGGTGGGATTCGACCTTCCCAACTTCCAACTGCTAACCGCTATCCTATTCCGCGCCTTAGGCGTCGGCAACCAGCGAGCCATGCAACTCTCACAGCCACTCAATCACCAAATGCCCCGAACACAACAACAGCATGATGAGTTGCTGGAGAGGATGCGTTCGATAGGCCACATATCTGAACGGTCTCCTGGTAACATAGGATCTGTGTTTGGAAGGGGAAGGGGATCTGGTAGTGGAAATTTCTACACTACCTTGACTACTGAAGCCCAGCCTGGAAACGGGCCCTCAAGCACATGGGCCGATGACCCAGGATAATCCACTGCTATATTAGCAGGGGATCGATCACAACCAAGCTGGGCAACCAGCCCTCCTTCTAGAGAACCACAACCACACCGTTCTTTATGGGGGGAATCAAACCCCCTAACCGACGGTGTATCCACCTACCTGGGAGACGAGGAATTCGACTCCGGCACCGATGCAGACACTATATCATCAGATGGTGTTGAAGCTTTAGATTGGTCAGATATCATGAATATGGATAACGACAATCAGCGTGCTGAACATTTGTTCTGGTTACTACAACAGGCTAAACGAAGGTGGAGGGGGTTCACGCGAAAACCAGTGCGTCGTGTTAGAAGGAGGATACGGAGAAGTTTTAAAGGAAAAGGTAAAGGTAAGCGAGGTCGTCGGAGGTTGAACGGACGAGGCATCGCGGCATTTCCCCAGAGGCTCTCAGATGAACAACATGATGAGATATTCTTTGGGGGAAAGGGCCGTGGCAAAGGCCGTGGAGAGACCTCAGGAAAAGGCAAAGGTAGGCGGGGTAACCCGCGAGGTAGAGACGGCCAGGTTCTTAAATGCCATGAATGTGGTAGTACCGATCATCTTATGCGAGATTGTCCAGTGAAGGGAAATGGAAAGGGCAGGTCGACCGAAGTCCATTTTGGCTCAAGTGAACCATTCATTGAGTATCTAAGCCTCCAGGACTTTGAGGCTATGGAGCAGATATGTTTCACTTGGGCCAGCTGCGTGGACAACGTCGACGAGCTCGAGGCGTATGGTCATGGATTGTACGCGTACTACCTCGAGTATGTTCGCAGGTTCGTTGAGGGCAACAACGAGCTCGCTCCCGTGGAACACGGGGCGCTGGGAAATTACCCTTTATCCTTCTTCGACTGGATGTTCGGGAACCCAGGCAACATCATGGCCTACGAGAGTAGCGACGAGGACACCACTATAGAGGCTTCGCCTTCCGAGGTTCAACGACACCTCGAACCTCCGCCCGAAATCCCGCCTGGAAACAGGCCCTCTTTGATGGGAGAATATCCCCAGACCACTGAAGACTTAATCGAAATGGAGTCTCAGGCATTTGTTCAGGCCTTCATTGCAGGCGAACCAGGTACTCCGTTTATACCTCCTGGTTCGCTTGCTCCAGGCGAATATGGACCACGCACCCTTTTGCAGACCCCCATGAGGATGCATGATATACTTATTACTGGTTATCCTGAGAGTCAAGAACATATCGAAGCTGGCATTATGATAATGCAGGATACTGACGCTTGTGGTAGCTCAGAGCTGTTGTTGGCAGCTCTGACTCTCATTGACAGCGTGCATCCTCAGGGCGTGCAGAGACACTTGATATACTCCCGTGGTAGATGGCGCAATGCTCTAGAAATGGCTATTGCTATGCGCGGTCATGATCTTCCTCCGCCAGGATGGGGCCCCCAGGCGGTGGGAGTGTGGCCAAACCATACGGCCATGCGCAACATTGCCGGGCAGCCTGTGCTCGGCAACGAGCCCGAGCCGACGGCAGCGCCTCCTACCCCGGGGCAGCCGAGCGACGCACAGACGCCGGCTATGCAGGGAAACTTGCCTGTACCGGATACGCCAATGGCCATCATCATCGGTAGTTCGACATCAGAAGAAGTAGAAGGCGATGGTTGCGGGCTAGATGAGGATGACGTCACCATCCTCATGATGGACGCGAATGGTGAGGAAGAGGTTGACTTCGATCCTGACGAGTCTGAATCATCATCACCATCGGCACAAGCGCCATTTGCGCCGAGCTCCATCCAGCAGGGAGACCTGCCTCCATCGGACGATCCATCTGGGATCGCACAGGAGCCTCCTCAGGCACCTCCACCGGGTGCCGCTCCTGCTGCTTCGGCAGCTTCTTCTGATGAGAACACCAGAAGGTCTCGTTCCCATACGCGCGTCAGAGAAGAGCCACATCCACAGGCTCGACTTCCTCGTGAGTGGAGGCAGGCTGGCCCAAAAGAACACGCTCTCAGGAGAGGGGGCCAGCTACTTCCATATAACGATCCAAGACGCCGAAAAGGGGAACACTCGGCCTTCGGCAAGGGCAACCCTGCCTATAGGGATAGTGAGGGCAAGGCCATCCGCGGAGGTTATCAGCTTGCAACAAATATCCGCCGCCCTGAAATTCAAGAAGCGCGGACTCAGCTGCGGGACATTATCGCGGCTCGCAAGCAGTATAGGCCCCACGCAGCTTGCGGACCTTGTTCCGAGCCGTTCCAGAACCACAGGCCAGGATGCCCCGTTGGCAACAACGAAGGCCTGAGCCCCAACCGGGGTAAAACCCCTCACAAAGATGGTCATCCGCTACTTATCCCGATGACACCAGACGAGATCGCCGCAGTGAACCGTCGTCTCGGGATCTTGAGCCATTTGGATCTGAAAGAAGAAGAGAAGCCTACTCCGGTTCCAAGGGGACTGGTAGCCACGACCCAGGAAGAGAAAGACGCGCTCTTTAGTCTTCCTAGTATGCGAGGGAACTCGCCTGGCGTTTCTAGCCAGTCCCAACAACCAGAACCGACAATCAAGGATGAGAAAAAGGCTCAACGTGTGGCGGAGGACGAGGAGCGCATGCGGACAGCAGAAGAACGCACACGCGAGGCAACTCGCAAGATGTTGGAGGATTCCAGCAAGATCTACATGAAGGGGGCTACGAAGCCCCCACTCCCACTAACTTCGAAGGCTAAGAGTGAACCCCCGACACCTAAGCCGTCCTCGGGGCCGAAACCGAAGGTGAGCTCTCAGGACCCTGGGCCAGACGTGCAGATGGAGGTGCCTCGAACTGAAACTCCGAGGCCGCCGATTGGCGCAACTCCTACACAAGCGTCTGAGCCCAAGCAGCAACCTCAGGACCCTGTGGAGGAACGAAGACGCCCGCCTAGTCGCAGCAGCTCCATTGCGAAAAGGGCGGCAGCTTTCGAGCGCAGTGGGTATGCCCCTGCGCCAGCTTCGCCTGTGGCGGCCCGTTCCAGGAAGTCCGATGAAGGTGCTATGTCGAGGGGTACCTGGGTGCCGAAGATCAGGGGCAGCGCCAGTCGCGCATCACCGCGGGGAAACCCGCCAGGCGCTGCCGCCGCAGCTTCATCCTCTTCAGGAGCCGCAGCCTCTGCAGCGACAGAGGCTCGTATGCGGGGAAACCCGCCAGTGGATCAGCTGCACCACCCAGGTGACACGTCCTTCACTAGTGGGACTCCGAATGTGATCAGGGATAGACTTGCGCTTCGGAAGATCCCACCGATACGCTCGGTGGATGAGACATTCATGAAGGAATGCAGGAAAGCTGGAATCCTTCCCACATCAAATGACATTCTCAAACAGCTGAGTAAAGCTCTCAGCAGGATATGCAGACATGCGCCAGACAGACCACACAATCCTGTGTGGGGCCTGGAATCTTTCGATGATCATGATGGTTGGGTTAACCTCGTGGAGCTCGTGAACCATTATCCCGTGGAACACAGGTCAATCAAAACACGCTGGGTATAATCCAAAATATGACGAGGCCAAAGTCATCAACGAGCAGCTATATGGGCGCTCGGTTGACCAACTAGCAGCCATCATGATGGAGGTTGCTCATGTCCGCGAACCAGACGGAGAAGAAAAACAGCGCCTACAGTTCAAGGTGTTGATGCGGGACTCCGGCGAGCCCGCTATCTTCATCCGCGCCTCTCAGGGGCATTCATGGACATTGAAAGCTCCATGGTCGCTGTACAGCTACATTGTGCTGTGCGACCAACCTGCCGGGAGACCGGCCCCATACCCCGAAGTGGCCATGCATGGCACTCGATGGCACGCCTTCGAAGGTATTATGTGGCACGGCCTGTCCTGTAGACCTGAGCATAACACGAAGAAAAGATGGACAGGCCGGTCGCACATTCATTTCGTGCCGACAGTTCGCCGCCGTGCCGTGAACAGTGGGTGGGACCCAGACTCAGACATCATCATCTTCGTAGATTGGCGTAAGGCCATACAAGATGGCATGAAGTTCTGTTGGTCCGATAACGGAGTCCTCTTGTCCGAGGGAAATAACGGTATCATTGAACCGTATTACATCTCTCATGTAGAGGACCTGTCCACGGGAAGGCGCTGGCGTAATCCAGAGTATCTGGGGAACCGCCCTGCGCGAGTCTCTGTCGCAATGATGTCTGCTCCTGACAGGTGGGCTGACGTTGGCACTGCTAGCGTCAAATATCAGTGGTCCCGAGACCAAGAGGGCGTCGACCCCCCCATGGTCTACCTCCACAGAGAAGTTGGGGACCACTATAGCCCCACCAAGCTGGGAAACCAGCCTGAAATCCATCGGATTTTCATGATCACCGAGAGTGAGGCCGGGAGCGCGGCTCCAAGCCATGCCCCAAGCCAAGGGCCTAGTGCCGTGTCTTGGCAGGCCATCAGTACCTCGGACCTGGATCAGATCGCAGCCGCGCTGAACCCTAACCAGGTAGAACAGCTGGCGGACAGGTTATACCAGCAGGACCCCTGGGCCGCAGGCCAGGGAGCAATGTCCGCCATGGCGACGAGAAATCGTCAGGCCATGCAGGGAAACCTGCCTATAAGCGGACCTGCTCGGTTTGAGCAAATGCATGGAAGCCCTACTCAGAGCATGCACACTCCAAGGGGCATGACTCCATTGGGCACACCACCTGCACCATCCCCGTTCGGGACACCTGTCCGTCCTGCCACAAACGGCACTCTCATGGAGAGGATAGCTGCGGCTAGGGCTGAGCACAGCACAGCTCTCCTCAACATGATGCCGCCCGGCACGCCAACGAGTCAGCAGGGAAACCTGCCTGGCACACCAAGCCACCATAGGGCTGGTGTACCTGACGACTATCGCTCAAGAGTGGCGGCCGCGGTGCAGCAGGTGCAGAGCCATAATCTGCCTCACCCAAGTGGGCAGAGGTGGAGGCCAGCCTGGTCCTGGGAACCTGAGGGTCCCAACCCACGGGATCCTGCTCGGCAACGAGCCTTTATCCCGGCGTTCAATGCCCATCCGAGCATGTCTCAGGGCCAGAGGCCACCACCAGCGCAGATGAACCCGCCATTATACCCTGATGGGTCAAGGGTTCCGAACAAATTTGTTCGTGAATTGGCGGATCAGATGCATAACCTCACTAATGTGCGCTGCAGTGACCATTCCATGTACCCGCACATGGCCTTCATGCCTTCACCGACATCACCAGAGGTGGTTGTCAGCCCACTGCCCATTCAATTTCGTCTGGCAGTAGGGGCGTGCCTGACTACATCAGGCAGACGCACCACACTCAGCAGGCATGTTTCAGGAGAAGGCAGGCGGTGCAAAGTGTACGGGATCAGTCACGTGCAGCTGCACTTGATGTGGTGAGAAACAGGGGCTCACCTTTGCGAGGTAAACTCGCCCGCCGTGACTCCTACCACTTCCATGCCAAATGTCGAAGTGCCGGAGGTGATGGACCTAACGGGGACTCCCCCATCAGCCTTCATGCCCTCCGAGACGGTACTGGAGAGGCAGCGGCGGGTATATCCCAGGGCAGCAGACGTAGAGGTCTTTACTGGGATGGAAGATACCTGCGCGGTATGCCTCGAAGAATTTCAGCCCAGGGACAGTGTTTACCGCTTGAGGTGCAATCACTTGTTCCACGAGGGATGCTGGAATTCTAATGTGGTGGGCCACGTTACAAACCAGCGTGAGGGAGATCCCCAGCAGCCACCATGTGCTATCTGCCGAGCACCTGGCATCATAGCATCATCCTTCCCATGGACCGGCTCCTTTAGTCAGACTCCTGAGCAATCAGCGAGAGAGCTGCGGGAGCTGAGGAGCATGGTGGAGGAGATGACGGCTAGGATGCTAGCTATGCAGACAGCCCAGTCTCAACAGCAGGGATACCTGCCAGAAGAGGTAAGGCCGCCTATGGAAACGGGATATTTTGATCAGCTTATCCCGATGACGGCGCCTCAGCAGGGAAACCTGCATGATACTCCTCAGATGTCTCCCCAGAGTGGAGGCGGGGCTGAGATGTCACTGGACCCTGATCAGCTGCGTGAATTGCGTGTACGACATTTCCAGAATCAGATGGATAATACGCACACAACATTTATGCTGGATGCCAACAATCCTGAAACTGATAGTCCGTCGCTAGACTTATCAGAATCTTCAGTGGCAACAGCAGCAACAGCAGCCAGGGCCGTCAACATCGCAGCGACGAACGAGGAGTTCGAGGAGTGGCTGCAGTACCGGGATCACATCACGAACGAGGGGCTGCAAGACATCGCCCTTCACTCGTACTTGACGTTGACAAGGCGCACGACCCGCGAGCAGTATAAGAGCATACGTGATGAGTATGCCAACTGGCGGGAGGAGCGTGGCGATCACGCCCAGCACGTGTCGTACTTCCAGTACATCGACCTGGCACGCATGGCCGAAAGCGAGTCGCATGCCAGTGTCACGCGGGGTAACCCGCCAGGGAGTGCGACTGTGCCGCGGGGAAACCCGCCTACCGACACAGCCGACACTTCAGAAACTGTGCACATCAAGCAGCCGAGTAAGACGTTCTTGGATGATGGTGGAAATTCCATACTCATCGATGTCGGCTCGAAGATCAATATCATGGGCGAGAACACGAGCCGCAAGTTCGTCCAGGCTGCCGAGGCACATGGCCGTACTTGTACGTTCGAGCCCCGCTCTCGTTTGAATATCAATGGAGTGGGGGAAGGGTCGGCCCCAGCGGATATCGCAGGCACATTCAGTATTGCCTGCGAGTACCAGGGGTCGGCCCAACTCGATTCATACAAGACGAACATTGTGTCAGGCTGTGGCAAGGACCTGCCAGCCATCCTAGGCCTCGATAGTATGCAAGACAAACGCACGATCATCGTGCTTGAACGAGGCCAGGAGAAGCTGATATTCCCTGGTAAGGGGCAGGTCAAAATGGAGCTCCCAGAAGGCTCCAAAATCATGCCAACGACAAAGTTGCCGTCAGGGCATCTGTCGATCAGGTGTGATTGTTTTGGAGCTGCGGGGCAACCCGCCTCGAGCTCAAGCAGCACGTCATTCCAGACAGCGCTGACGGGCGAGCCGACCCCGGCGCAGGAGCGCGAGCAATTGCAGGGAAACCTGCCTCAGGGGTTGATGGAGACACTCGCCAAGGCCACCATGCGAGGCGACAACATTGACGATCTTGAGACGTTCGATTGTTTTGTCGCCAGGACACTGGCCCAGCATGGTGGAAGTGTACCCATGGACGCTGTACAGTCCCGCCGTAAGATAGTGATGGGATACACTAATCGTGAATTGCATACGGTCAGCGACGCTAGGTCCAAAGGCGTGCTGAAACAGCTGATGGATAATCCATCGATGCTGACAGCATTTGCGGAGCAATCCGCCTCTGAGGCCACGGCGCGCTGCAGTGCTGAGCTCCAGCATCTGAGGGAAGCCCAGATGCTGGCAGATATTGTAGGCACATCTTCTTCATCTTGAAGATGGCAGGGCGACGTCGCCCCCTCGTCGTCTTGCCTGTTGGCTGAAAAGCCGGGGGGTAACAAGGACAGCGGGGTAACCTGCCTTAGTAAGAGGGCTTTTGTCATTGAAGATACGAGGGAGGCCTGTGCCGACCTTCGCACCCGAGGTTATATTTGTGATCGTATTTCCCACAACGAACTTATGACAAGCGTGGGCACAAACTACCTAGGTGCGGTGATCAGTGGAGATTACATTCTCATATGGATCAGTACTCCGGGTGACTGGTACGTAAGAACTCCAGGAAAGAGAGTGGCCCCACATTGGTCACGTATCCAGAACCTGTTGATAAAAGCCAAGACTCCGCATGAAGATCATAATATTTGGTCCCCCAGGATATGTTTGGAAGTTATCTCCAGTACGTGATACCCTGGAAGATCTAAAGTTGTCAGTAATACAGATGCGTTTGTGTCATTTCGGTATTCGGTTCAATATGCAAGACAGTACACCAAGCGGTACTTATATGCAGGTAGCATCATCAATACCGATTAGCTCGAAGCTGTGGGCATGTACCTGTAAGCAGGCAATACCACAACATGTGTTGGATTTGTACGGCCATACAGTACGGCATGCTGAATGGCGAGCTCAGACACGTACTACACTCATCCGTCACTTGAACGACAACATCCTGGGAGCACCACCACGCACGGAAACGAGCCCGTATACTTAAATACGTATACACGTACAGACCATAACACCCGTCACTACGTGACGACTAATAAGGGAGGACCAAAATGGTCTGAAGTCATCCGACGTGTAACAATCAACCTGGATACCAATGCGGTTATTCAGGATATCTCAGTTACCGATCAACCAACCGGATATGATTGGCATGCACCATTACCTGCAGGGGTTGCCAACATCAGTACTCGGTTGTATTGGCAACCCGAGGAACCGGTCTTGCTCGGAAACGAGCCGACTCAATCACCACAGAAACATCGACGCGTCATCATAGCTGACTGTTCTCTCCCCCTCCCGACTCTGGCGATTGACGCATGTACCCATTCAACCACGACAATGAGTACACAGACCGACGAACAAGACGAGCAAGCTTTACCCACTGAATCGCGTATAAAGCAGAAGGAGAGGCTCAAAGCCGAAAAGGAAGCAGGCATCAAGCCTCGCCGCATTAAACAGCACGTTGAAGACGGAAACGATGATTGCGGCGACGACTTGTCAGGACTCGGACAGGATCTTATGGCAACCTGGAATACTGACGTCCCTGTTGAGCTGATAAGCTCCGACGAGGACGATGACCTGTTCCTTACCCTCTCCACATCTATGCCCGACACACACGCTAACATATACAGCATAGTTGCTACACTATGCTACGGCCATAACAACTGCGTGGATATGTTGGAGCTTTGTGGCGGTGAGGGTGGCATCTCAGAGCTTGCCTTCTCAAGGGGACTTTCCTCAGGCGGCAATCTGGACAAGACTACATATGTCGACCTGGGAGACCCCTCGGTGCAGCAGGTTATAGATCATTACTTTGCTATATGCTACGTACGAGTTGCCATGCTGCAGCCCAGCTGCCGCACCACAGGACCACCATCCTACTACAACTACAAAGTCAACTACAACACTTGGGAACAGCACCATAAAGAAGACTTACCGCACATAACTTATTGTGGTAAAATTGCTGTAACCCAAGATGACGCTCGGAGGTGGTTTATACGCGAACAACCTACAGGAACATGGGTGGATGATATTTCTCCATGGAAGAAGCTTGCCAACCGACCACACATTACAACCGTGCGCATTGACCAATGCGCCACGGGACTTAAAGACACGACTGGTGACTATATTAAGAAGCCGACAAATATCACCAGCAACGACGAGACAATTCTTAAACCCTTTGAGCGACTCAAGTGTAACGGTCAGCATGTGCACGCACAACCGTGCAATATCGAGCTTTCACTGGCACACAAATACACCCGACGACTGCAGTCTGCCTTCGTGGAAGCTGTATATCTGGCGAAAGCCATTGACACCACGCGCGGAAACGCGCCTATAAGTACCGCACATGCTTATCCTACAGACCTTCCCGATCAAGCTGAACCAGGCGAAGGTATGAGACGCATCGGTGATCGTATCATCCCAAAGGTGGCTACTTGCCCGGCATGCATCGACAACGTCCGAAACGACAGTCCTAGCCATAACAGACACCCTACGCAATGTAAATATCATGATTCCATTTCTGTATATTGGCCATGTCCAGCATGTCAGAGGGATCTTACGAGAAGCAAGGGTGTTAAGAACCACCTCGATACCGAACCTGGTAAATGTCGTTTTGCTGAACCATTTAAACTACCAGGCGACAACGACCCCGAAGGTACAACCGTGCCAGCTTGGTGGAAACCCTTACCTAAACCTGGTGAGGGCCAAGCTTCAGCTTCAGGTGGCCGTCAGGGCGCACGCGCCAGGCCACCACGACCACGATCCTTCGGCAACGTCGATCCGACATCTGGTGCCAGCAGCTACGACATGCTACGAGACGCCCCCGAGCGTGGAAACACGCCTTCTGCGTCGTCTAGCGAAGCGCCACAGGTAGCGGCCCGCCGCGGCCGTCTACAAGGCGTACCACCACCTCCAGACGCAGTTAACACAGGGGACCAACTACGGAGAGCTACAAGGAACCCTCTTGCCTCCACCGGCTCTGGGGCTCCACGACTACCCGACTGGACGAGGTTCGATATCCAACACAGTCTACAGAGTCTCCGTAGTCACGAACCCCATGTCGTGAAAAAGGAACTCCGAAAACTGCATCTGCGATGGTATCATGCGAAGGAGCCAAAGATGAGGCTAATCCTCGAAAAGGTGGGGCTTGATAACGTTCGACTGAACATGATCAAGGAAGTTTGCGATGCCTGTCGGGAATGCAGAGCATGGGAACGTCCAGGAAACTCAACACTACCATCGGTGAGCCTTCCTGGTAACTGGCTCGATGAAGGGGAAATGGACCTCATGTTTTACAAGAAACGGACCATATTTCAGATTATGGATCGTTGTATTCGCCTGGCAGCAGGCCTAGAAATTTCCTACAGAGAACGTGACACTATCATCGACGCCTACCACTATTGCTGGATTGCCTATCACGGACCCTTCAAAGTTTTATACTCAGACGGAGAAGGCGCCCTGAATAACGATGCCGCTAAACCATGATGGCCAATAAGGGCACGGAACTTCGTATCCGTGCACCTGGCCAACACGCGACTTCAATTGAGTCACGAAACGGCATTCTCAGAGGCGTCCTCCACATGATTGAGGAAGAATTGAATATACACAACATCCCTGTTGTATTCACTAGAGTATTGGCGGAAGGCATCTTCGTTACTAATGCGTTTACGTTTTATAACGGAGTATCGCCATATCAGGCACACACAGGACGTCAGCCTTCTTTCCTCCCTGATCTCGATACCCTTGACTTTCCCAAGGGACCCGAGACTTCAGGACACGAGCGAGAACGTCGTGTAAGGGAAGTCAGCCTAGAAGCTATAACTCAGGCTACTGCTGTGGCCAAGACAAATCGGGCTCTTAGGGCTAAAACGACTCCTGATGGTGCTCGCCTCCACTCATCAGGGGATTTGGTCGATTACCACCGACCTACTGCCACCAAGGACGACCATGGAGGCTGGAATGGCCCATTCCCGGTGATCCGAAATGTGCCTGAAAGAGGACATATTGCTGTCAAGGCAGGATCTCGTGAGGTAATTGTGATGTATCCTGATGCTCGTCACACACTATACATCGAATGTCACCTCACACGGGAACTTGGCATGGATAATATGGCCATGCAAACCGTCCTTGCTTATGTGGCACACCTCAGCGCAGGGAAACCTGCCAAAGTTTTCGGGTATATCCCCGATTACAAGGGAAACCTTAATCTGTCAGACGACAGCAAGTTTCACCCGCGCGTACACTCAGCACTACAGTATCTCGTACGAAATTACTTCCGAGTAGAACATGTAGTAGCAGTTCGATTGGCTAAGAGTGTGTCAAGCCTACCTGCAGTAAAGTACGCCACCGGGTCTACGCTGATCCACTATGACAACGACATCAGCCCGGCGTTCCACAATTACGAATGCGTGGGCACTGGCTTAAACATTTCTCAGATCACTGGTAGCACTCACTCCAGACTTATTCAATGCTTGACTTCACGTGTCCCTTCCTTAGGAATTCACGACGATTTGGTTAAATATCAGCATTCAAGCAACACGTCTGGAGAACACGAGTCGCCTGGAAACAGGCCCTCTCCAGACACACCAGATGCTTCATCGCCGAGTGAAGGCCGTCTGTCGACAATCTATGAGGAAAATGAGGAACACAATATCGAAGCTATGATGCTGGAAGAGTTGTACGACGAGCTACGTATGGACCTTCATCCTACGACGATTACCGATGATTATCTTAATTGCGTCCCAACAACTATGCTGCCCGACCAATGTGTTTTGGTTTCAGCATTTGTGGACGAAGATGATATTATATCATCAGATATGCTCGGAGACGAGCCGAAATCACGTGAGTCCTGTCTAGTCTCTCTTTGTTCAACCACAACCGACGAGAGCTACTCTCTTGACAGTGATGAATATGGTCCTTACGTTGAATTATGCTTTACATCAGAAGTGTCAAAAATAGTGTTGGATCAGACTCAACTTGCACAGCTCGATACCGATATGGTCGCAACGATGAGAGTATATGTATCCTCTGCTGCTAAACGCGCTGTGGTTGTCAAAGAAGATGATCTACTGACCAAAGCCGACATAGCAGCACATCCAAAGGAGGTTAGTGAAGCTTTGTATACTGAGCTCAAAATCTGGATTGATAACCGATTCTTTGAGATGTATGATTTATCCAAAGCTTCCAACATCATGACATCCAGGTATGTATACAAGTGGAAGTTCGTAAAGATGGGTACCGAGAACGTTAAAACCATTCGTCTCAGACTGGTCCTTCGTGGATTTATGGATACTGAGGCTTTTGATGTGGAAACATTCTCGGGAACCGCCCGAAGGCAGTCCCAACGACTCCTGGCAAGTGAAGCGGCATGTCATCCAGAGTGGATCTTAGTATCCATGGATATCGATAAGGCGTTCCTAAAAGGTTTGACCTATGAGGAACTTGCCCATGCCACCGGCGAGGAAACTCGCATGGTTTGCTTTACTCTTCCACCAGGAAGCGCTCAGGTACTTCGTACCTTACCCGGCTTCTCATCCTACGACGAAAGTCGACGCTGTCTTAGATGCCTCAAACCAGGAACGGGTACAAAGGACGCTCCAAGAGCGTTCTCTCTCAAACTTCGTACGACCGCACGAGCTATAGGACTTGCACCGATCAGCTACGATCCTGAATTTGAATTCAGCCAAGACCTTCTGACGGCAAAACATGTCGATGATATCAACATGACAGGTCTAGAGAAAAATATAGACGACTATGTACAACGCGTCGAAAAGGTGTTTGGCAAATGCAACCTCAACAAGCACACATACGAACTGCGCCGTTCGCTACACTAAGAATGATCAAGGAGATGTGATCATGGACCAGGACGAGTATATCAAACAACTACGTCCTATCACACACCCAGAACTTACAGGAGCGGCGGCCGATGCCAAAGCCACGAAACTCATTACCGACATGTTCGTCAGCCTGCGAGGAGCCCTCGCCTATGCCCTTCTTACCCAAATCTGGCTCATGGTACACGTGGTCTCTCTTCAGAAAATTCAGGAGCCCACCAATCTGCAAGTCAGACGTTTGAATGCTGTGACGCGAAAGCTGATCAGCAGCCCGAAACGTATCACCTTCCCTCGGATGAAGCCGACGAATGAAGTTGACATCCATAGCGCTTCGGGGTATCGGAAGCTTACCCGGGAGGAGGATGACGAGACCAAGGGCTACGGCATACGCGGGGCCAATGTACTACGGCGAGGAAGCTCGCCTCAAGGCAAGTCCGTCGTTCACCTCTGTGGCGGACTATGCAAATCACACCGATTACAGGTGAGGTCCAGTTATGCTGCGGAGGCACTTGCAGCCGCACATAACCTTGATGAGTGTTACCCTACGCTCATTACTCTTCACGAGCTTAAGGCAGGAGCTTTGACTCCACGACAACTACGAGACATGCGTGAAGTTGGAGGCCTAGCTATCAAAGTCTCTCTTACCATAGACGCCGAGTCCGTCTACAAACCTTTATCAAGCAGGGATCTCAAAATACCTACAGAACGGACTCTGCTTGGACATATCAGCTGGATACGTGAGCTCATGGATATAGGTATAGTACATAATGTGCAATGGTGTGATACTAGGGATATGACCGCAGATGGGCATACAAAGGGAAGCATTGATCGGGAGCTGCTTCTGGAAGTGATGTCAGGCACTCAGTCATTTAAGTATGACGTGAAGCAATTTGTTCCCTTTCGGGGTCCCGAGGACAGAGACAAACCTAAGTCTAATCAATTTTAGTCTGTCCTTGTTGCCCTCGCGGTCCAATTTCCCAGCACGGGCGCCTACTATAAAGGCGCCCCTCTAGTTGCTCGGAAACGAGCCTTATATTTCACGCCTGGCAACGAGCCGGCTTCGTACAACTCAGGCTCTTTGCCTTAATACACATTTGCTTGGTGAGGTATGGCCTGTTTGGCTTACCTCTAACTGAGCCGATAGCCCTTCACTGTTTGAAGGGACTGTCTTGTATTTGCGTGAAATACTTTGCGAGGAAACTCGCCTTGCAGTCTGGTGTTAGGCCAGACTGTACGCACTGTTTTCTTTTTTGCAAACAGTCGTGCGCGCGACCTTTGCGTGCGACTATGCTCTCCGTCTCCTCCCCTCCCGACTTTAAGGGTAGGTTTTTGGGATATGTTATAGTATCGGGAGCATAGCTCGCGCGCGCCGTTGCCTTTGGCCCAAGGCACGCGCGCCCTATTTGCCCGGACGCCGCGAGTGTTCGCTATGTGCTGGAAAGATCATTACATCGATCTTATCCTATCTTATCCGCCCACCCCTCATACTGTACTAGCACAGCAGAGCGATGGACGCTATTTGCCATCCGATGTCTATCATGGAATCGGATGCTATTTGAGTTACCAGGCTCACTTTCGACTCCCCCCCAGGAGCCACGATCCTCGTGAGGGGTGTCGAATGTTAGCCTTCCAAGGGGTCGATATTGGGCGCTCCAGCGCGCCGCGGAACCCCCTGTCCAGGTCAGTGGGGAGGGGGTAGGGGGAGGAGTAAACCCCTCCCCGAAGGGGAAGAAGGAGGGGTGGAAGAGGAAACGCTCTAAACCACCGACGCCCAGAGGGCTGGTGGGATTACCCGCCCTCCACACGTGAAGCTCCTTGCGCATCTCAAGATTCGGGATCAGGTCTTAGGCGAAACGCCCGGCCCGCACGACCGACCCGTCCCCAGGTGCGACAGGGAGTAGTCACTTGCACGGAAGAGTGATGGAGAAGGACGCAGAGGAGGATCTTGAGGAGGAGGAATGGGAGAAGGCGGAGGAGAAGGAGGAGGAGAAACAGGGGGAGGAGGCGGTGTCGAAGCTTATTGGACACGTCTTGGAGCCATGTTTGGGTCTTCTTGGGGGCATTCTGGCATTATTGGCGATTTTTGGGGGATAGCTTGGGGCTCGTATGAGGGGTGGTAGGGCCCTCTTGGGCGATCTTGGGCCCTCTGGCTGGCTCAAAACTGGGGGTCCTCAATTCGCGACCTCCTTTCGAAAGTCGAACAATTGGCTCTTAGGGGTCCTCTTCCGGCGCTTTTGGGTGCCTCTTGGGCAGTATGGGGTTGCTCTTTGGGCTCTATTGGCCATCGTGTGGCTATCTTGAGGCCTCAGAGGCCCACTGGGAGCGAGAAGGCCAGAAGGAACCAATCATTGATAAACAAGTGTTGTTCAATGATGTTGGCCTCTCGGGATGCGTTTTGGGTGCTCTTGAGGCATTTGGAGCCTTCTTGGGGCCTCTTGGAGGTATGCCAGAGGCTATTTGGGGCTATCTGCGTCCATCTTGTGCACTTCTGGAGGCCGTCTGGGAGCATCGAGGGCCACTTCGGACCCCCATTTGGGGCCCGACAGGGCCGTGTGTCACCTCGCGCCTCCCCACTCCAGGGGGGGCGGGGGGGGAGGGGTCCACCCCTACCCGAATGTGAGGAGAGAGTGGGATTGGAAGGGGGAGGAGATCATTCGTCATATCACCTCCGCCCACAGGGCGGGTGGGATATGAGCTTTCGGAGGTCCACGCGGAGGTCTTGGGTCTGCGCTGGACGCGAGGGCGCCTCTTGCCCCACCTCGGGCCCCGGGACCCTCTTGGACCGATCGGGCCCGGGACGCCGTGCCGGCAGACGGGGTCATGATATCTGGGCAGCGGTGACGTTGCTCACGACGGTGTGAGCCTCCGAACAGCCCCACCCGCCTTTTGAGAAGGCCTGCCCCCCTCCCCCCTCCTCCCCTCTCGGTGCGCCGCCGAGCAATCCTAGGCTTCTCAGACGGGGTCGGAGCAAATGGGGTCGGTGGCGCGCGCCGCATCGCGGATGCATCGGCGATGCGGGTCGATGCGGAGGCCGCTGTTCTCCACGTTGGCGTCGCCGATACATCGCCGATGCATCGCCGACGCATTGGCGATCTGGCGCGATCCTCCGACCCCATCTACTTGGACGTCCTCCTCCTCCTCCTCCTCCTCCTCCTCCTCCTCCTTCTCCTCTAGGAGGCCTCTGGCAGTGGAAACGCGGCTGCCCCGCCCGTCGGCGGAGATCGGGGCCGTCGCTCCGGGCCTCCCTCGGCGGCGAGCGAGGGGGGGGGCAGCGAGATGGCCTTCTCGGATGGGGGAGATGTTTTTTTTTCGGAGGAGGGGGAGGAGGAGGAGGAGGAGGAGGACAAGGAGGGGGAGGAGGAGGAGGAGGAGGAGAAGGAGGGGGAGGAGGAGGAGGAGGAGGAGGAGGAGGAGGAGGAGGAGGAGGAGGAGGAGGAGGGAAGCTTCGGGCTCGAGGTTCGAGGTCTTCGGCCGTTCTCGTCAGCTCTCGGCGGTGTCCCAGCCCCTGGGATGCCTGCGCAACAGCTGCGCCTCGCCGGGGGCGTGGCGAGGGTGCCCGGATCGTCCCGAACGGCGTCGGGAGACCCGAGTTGGGACCCCCAAACCAATTTCGGCGGCGCCCTGGGGGTGGGGGAAGGGAGGGTCCTCTCAGAGGGCGGTGGGTCTCTCGCGTCCTCTGAGAAGTTGTCTGTGTCCTCGGGGAAGGCTTAGGGGAAACTTCGCAGAAGGACAGGGAAATTTCGGAGCCTTCTGAGAAGGCCTTCTCCTTGTGATCGTCGTCTTATTCATTGTTTTGCCGATCGGCGCGGGCCCTCGCATCCCCC
>CAUYUJ010015973.1:0-5000 GCA_963575745.1 Prorocentrum cordatum
TCCCTCGCTCTCCCCGAGAAGGCTGCGCGAGTTCGGGGCGCGGGAGGTGGCCAACACCGCCTGGGCGTTCGCGAAGCTCGAGCGTGCCGACGCCCCCCTCCTGCGCGGGCTGGCGGCCGCGTGCGGGGCCACGGTCGCGCGGGCGCGCGCGCAGGAGATCGCCAACACGTCGTGGGCGTTTGCGGCCCTCGCGTGGCGCGACGCCCCGCTCTTTGCCTCGATCGCCGCGCGGGCCATCGCGAGGCTGGGGCCAAAAACTCCCACACACACACACAGGGGGAAAACAAACAAAAAGAACAAACACAAAAAAAAACACAACAAACACACAGACACAGAGAGAGAGAGAGAGAGAGAGAGAGAAAAAACACACACACACACACACCTCGTGGGAAAAAAACACGCACCTCGTGTTTTGCTTTTTACCTAACAGCGAAGACTGATAGGTTTCTACTGGGGTCAAAAGAGAGCATCTAATGACTCCCCAGGGGGGTCTGGGCGGGAGCCGGACAGGCGAGGGCCGGGCTCGTTTTAAGCAAACAGTTACACACTCCGTGGTCTTCGAGGTCCCAGAACTCCATTCTTGGGCCACATTCTGAATGCCCGGAGCCAACTGTAGGCCACTTCGTGGTCTTCGAGTTCCCAGAATTCCACTCCTGGGCATGATTTTGAATGCCCGGAGCCAACTGTAGGCCACTTGTTGGTCTTCGAGTTCCCAGAACTCCATTCCTGGGCATGATTTTGAATGCCCGGAGCCAACTGTAGGCCACTTCGTGGTCTTCGAGTTCCTACAAAGGAAAAAAAAAAAACCAGAATCCCATTCCTGGTCATGATTTTTGGAATGCCCGGCGCCACCTGTAGGCCACATTCGTGTTCTTCGGTTACCTCAGAACTCATTCCCTGAGTGCCGGGCCACATTCTGATGCTGTGCTGAGGCTGAGGCAGGCTGAGGCTGAGGCTGAGGCTGATGCAGGCTGAGGCTGAGGCAGGCTGAGGCTGAGGCCGAGGCTGAAAGCAGACTGAGGCTGAGGCTGAAGCAGGCTGAGGCTGAGGCTGAGGCAGGCTGAGGCTGAGGCAGGCTGAGGCTGAGGCTGAGGCAGGCTGAGGCTGAGTGTAGAAACAGGCTGTGGCTGAGTCCTGAGGCTGATGCAGGCTGAGGCTGAGGCAGGCCGAGGCTGAGGCCGAGGCTGAGGCAGACTGAGGCTGAGGCTGAAGCAGGCTGAGGCTGAGGCTGAGGCTGAGGCTGAGGCTGAGGCTGAGGCTGAGGCTGAGGCAGGCTGAGGCTGAGGCCGAGGCTGAAGGCAGGCTGAGGCTGAGGCTGAGGCAGGCTGAGGCTGAGGCTGAGGCAGGCTAAGGCTGAGGCTGAGGCAGGCTGAGGCTGAGGCTAAGGCAGGCTGAGGCTGAGGCAGGCTGAGGCTGAGGCTGAGGCTGAGGCCGAGGCTGAAGGCAGGCTGAGGCTGAGGCTGAGGCAGGCTGAGGCTGAAGCAGGCTGAGGCTGAGGCTGAGGCAGGCTGAGGCTAAGGCTGAGGCAGGCTGATGCTGAGGCAGGCTGAGGCTGATGCTGCGGTCGAGGCAGGCTGGGGCTGAGGCAGGCTGAGGCTGAGGCCGAGGCTGAAGGCAGACTGAGGCTGAGGCTGAAGCAGACTGAGGCCGAGGCTGAGGCAGGCTAGGCTGAGGCTGAGGCTGAGGCAGGCTGATGCTGAGGCAGGCTGAGGCTGAGGCTGAGGCTGAGGCAGGCTGAGGCTGAGGCAGGCTGAGGCTGAGGCCGAGACTGAAGGCAGACTGAGGCTGAGGCTGAAGCAGGCTGAGGCTGAGGCTGAGGCTGAGGCAGGCTGAGGCTGAGGCTGAGGCAGGCTGATGCTGAGGCAGGCTGAGGCTGAGGCTGAGGCTGATTCAGGCTGAGGCTGAGGCAGGCTGAGGCTGAGGCCGAGGCTGAAGGCAGACTGAGGCTGAGGCTGAAGCAGGCTGAGGTTGAGGCTGAGGCAGGCTGAGGCTGAGGCTGAGTCAGGCTGAGGCTGAGGCAGGCTGAGGCTGAGGCTGAGGCAGGCTGAGGCTGAGGCAGGCTGAGGCTGAGGCTGAGGCAGGCTGATGCGAGGCAGGCTGAGGCTGAGGCTGAGGCTGATGCAGGCTGAGGCTGAGGCAGGCTGAGGCAGGCTGAGGCTGAGGCCGAGGCTGAAGGCAGACTGAGGCTGAGGCTGAAGCAGGCTGAGGCTGAGGCTGAGGCTGAGGCTGAGGCTGAGGCAGGCAGGCTGAGGCTGAGGCTGAGGCAGGCTGATGCTGAGGCAGGCTGAGGCTGAGGCTGAGGCTGATGCTGATGCAGGCTGAGGCTGAGGCAGGCTGAGGCCGAGGCTGAAGGCAGACTGAGGCTGAGGCTGAAGCAGGCTGAGGCTGAGGCTGAGGCAGGCAGGCTGAGGCTGAGGCTGAGGCAGGCTGATGCTGAGGCAGGCTGAGGCTGAGGCTGAGGCTGATGCAGGCTGAGGCTGAGGCAGCCTGAGGCTGACGAGGCTGAAGGCAGACTGAGGCTGAGGCTGAAGCAGGCTGAGGCTGAGGCTGAGGCAGGCTGAGGCTGAGGCTGATGCTGAGGCAGGCTGAGGCTGAGGCTGAGGCTGATGCAGGCCACTGCGACTGTCATCGCGAATGCGACTACGACTGCGAGAACAGCAGAATTCTACAACTGGATTCTCATCTGAATCTTAAGGGGAATGCTTCCAGATATGCTCCTACACATCGCTGTTAGGTTGCTTTGCCGGGATCATTTTTGTTTTCCTCGTGAGGCTGGGACCAGGGCCGGCGGCGGCAGGCGACGTGGCGCTGCCGCAGCACGTTGCCAGCATCGCCTGGTCGTTCGCGAAGCTGCAGCTGGCGCACCAGGCCCTGCTGGACCTGCTGTTCTCGCGCGCGCTCCGCGAGATATGAGAGTTTCGGCCCCAGGAGCTGGGCAACCTCGCGTGGGCATGCGCGGCCATGCAGAGGCTTCTGGGCCTACTAGATGGGGCCAGAGTAGATGGGGCCGGAGGATCGCGCCGCATCGCCGATGCATCGGCGATGGATCGACGATGCAACTCGATGTGGGACACATATTTTCCCCACGCCGACGTCGCCAGTGCATCGCCGATGCATCACCGATGTATCGGCGATGCGGCGAGTTCCTCCGACCCCATCTACTCGGATCCCATCTAGGAGGCCTCCAAGAGGGCGGACGTGCCTCTGCTTGCGGCGATAGCAGCTCCTGCCATGCAGATGAGTCCCCGGCTCAATCCCCAGGCCCTTGCAAACACGGCGTGGTCGTTCTCTGCGCTGCGCTGGCTGCACGCGCCGCTGATGAACACAATCTCGTCCCAGGCGATCGTAAGCATCATGCAGTTCAAGCCGGGAGAGCTGGCCAGCACCTCGTGGTCTTTTGCCATCCTGCGCAGCGCTGATGCTGGGCATCTGTTTGATGCTATTGCCTCCAGTGCGGTCGCCACTTTGCCTCAGTTCGGCAGCCAGAACCTGTCGAACACGGCCTGGGCGTTCTCTGCACTGGCTTTCTCGCACCACGAGCCGCTGCTTCGGGCGATCTCGTTGCAGGCGCGAGTCAAGATCGCGTCCTTCAAGCCGCAGGAGCTGGCCAGCACGGCCTGGGCCATCGCCACGCTCTCCTTCGAGGACGCCCCCCTCATGAGTGCCGTGGCGGCCGCGGCGCTCCCCAAGATGCCAGGCTTTGGGCCTCAGAGCCTCTCGGGCATGCTGTGGGCCTGCGCGACGCTGAAGTTCGACGACGGGCCCCTCCTGGCCGCCAGTTCCTCCCAGGCGCGGCGCACCGTGTCGAAGTTCGGCCCGCGGGAGCTCTCGAACATTCGGGGGTTGCTCAAGGTGTCCCTGGCCCAAGGTGCCCCCAGCTTCTCGCTCCATCTTAGAGTCAAGCCGGGCCTGTCCCTCCACAGGGGGAATATCCAAAAATAGTCAAAAAATAGTCTGGGGAATAGTTTTAAAGTATGTTGGGGCATTGTTGGAGTATTTTTGGAGGTATTTTTAATTTGTCGCCCAAAATCCCCCTGTAAGGGGGACACGCCCGACTTAACCTTAGAGCCCATGGCGCCCTCTGGGCCTCGCGAGGGGTGCCCTGGAGGCCGTGGCGGCCTCCTCGGAAGTCCTGGGGGCACCTCGGGTTGAGATCCGACGTTGCAAAGCAGTGCCACGTCGCAAAGTCACGCCCAGAGCCCTAGACCCCATCCTTCTGCCTCACCTTTCGAGCCGGGTCGATCCGCGAGGGTCCCCGGGCCCGGAAATCAAGCAGTGGCGAAGCGTCTTGGCTCGCCTATAGCCCTACCAAACAATGTTCTAAGAACCTTTTGTGGTTTCCACGAAATGTTCTTAGAACATTTCTGGCGGAGTCTGTCTTGTTTTCACACATCGGGTTCATGTTCTAAGAACATTGTTTTGTTGGGTTCTAAGAACATTTCGTGGTAGGACTATAGGAATGCCGGGGCGGTCGGTCCCTGCTCAAGGAAAGGAGCGCAGACGCCCGTAGAGCACAGCGGCTGCAACGCCCGGGCCCGGGGCGCCTCCAGCAGCGCCCGCAGCATCGCGTGGTCCAGCGCCACGCTGCGCTGGAGCGACGGCCCCCTGCAGGACGCCCTCGCGGCCCGCGCTCTGGGCGCCGTGGCGGAGTACGGCCCGCAGGAGCTGGCCAACTCCGCGTGGGCCTGCGCCTCCCTCCCGTGGGCCCGCTCGGCTGCCTCGATGCGCGCCCGCGTCGAAAAGCGCAGCGCGCGCCGTGCTGCGAGCGTCCGTGCCGACACGTTGCGCGCTGGCTCGGCGCAGTGGCCCACGCGCGCGGTTCCGGCGAGCGTGTCCCAGGGGAGGAGGAGGAGGAGGAGGAGGAGGAGGAGGAGGAGGAGGAGGAGGAGGAGGAGGAGGAGGAGGAGGAGGAGGGGAGGAGGAGGGGAGGCCAGGAGGGGGGAGTTAGGAGGAGGAGGAGGAGCAGGAGGAGCAGGAGGAGCAGGAAGAGCAGGAGGAGG
>CAUYUJ010015973.1:10000-27084 GCA_963575745.1 Prorocentrum cordatum
TTGTCTACGATCGTGAAGCTTCCAAATCTGCAACCGCTTCACGGATGGAGGGCGGGTGGTTTTCAAAATGTGTCTTTCGCCCCGCGCACAGGTGTTTAAAAAGTTCGGAGGGGCTTCACTGATGGAGGGCGGGTATTTTTAAAATTATATTTATCGCCTGAACACCGCGCGCTCGCGTTGTAAAAATGCAAGGGATTCACGGATAGAGGGCGGGCTGGTTTCGAAATGTGGGTTTCGCCTACGCGCCGCGCGTATTCGCCTTGCGAGTTTCAAGGGCTTCACGGATGGAGGGCGGTTCCTTATCAAATGTGGCCTTCGCCGTAGCGTCGCGAGCATTCGTTCTATGAGTTTACAGCAGTTTCAAGGCGTCCGATGGTCAACGTCGGACTGTCAGGGTGCAGCAGTTACGTTGATTCGTGGTGTTGAAGTCTCAGGAATGGTGGTCCGGCACGAAACAGGATCGTGAAGCGTTGAAGTCCCAGGCGCTGGTCCTCCTCATCCTGCTCCTCCTCCTCCTCCTTCTCCTCCGCCTCCTCCTTCTCCTCCGCCTCCTCCTCCTCCTCCTCCTCCTCCTCCTCCTCCTCCTCCTCCTCCTCCTCCTCCTCTCCTCCCTCCTCCTCCCCCTCCTCCCTTCTCCTCTTCCTCCTTCCCTCCTCAGCTCCTCCTCTCCTCCTCCTCCTCCTCCTCCTCCTCCTCCTCCTCCTCCTCCTCCTCCTCCTCCTCCTCCCTCGCCGGGTTGCTGCAGCTTTGCCGCGCCCGGCGCCCTCGCCCGGTCTCGGGCCTGGCCGCAGACGGATGGGGCGTCTCGGGCTTCGGTCGTGTTTTCTCGCGAGGCTGCATGTTCTCGACGACGTCGGACCGCGGGGTTTCCCTGAGATTATGTCGGGCGTGTCCCCCCTACAGGGGGGATTTTCGACGAAAAATAGAAAATACAGAAAACATGCCCCCAAATGGTCAAACAATGTTCAAAAATAGTTCCCAGAGTATTGTTGGATTTTTTTAATTATCTGTGGAGTATTTTTTTAGTTTTCGTCGAGAATCCCCCCGTAGGGGGACAGGCCCGACTTAACCCTGAGATCCTGGCGCGTCAGTGTTCTCGGGCCAGGCGCTTTCGCCTCCATGCGGGCCCCGGGGGCCGAGGCGGATCGAGCCGTTGTTGAACCAAAGGGCGCAGAAGGACGGGCTGAGGCTTCCAGGCCTGTGATTTTCCAACCCTGCTTGTAGCTTTGATCACCAGGACGCCTTTCGAGCACCGGCAAAGCACCGACATCGGAAGGTTTCCACGCGTCGGGCCCTGGGAGGCGAGACTCGTTCGACGTTGTTTCGATACTCTTCTCTGGGTGCTCGAGATGGCTTTTGGGACGTGGCTGGTAAGTTCGATGGGAGCACCAGAATTCCTGGCGTGATTGTTCACGATGCCGCAGTTTTTCCGCTGCGTCGGATCTCAAGGCTTGTCGGGGGCGGAAAAGAGGGGGGTGATGACTAGGGGGGGGTGGATATCATGGCGGGGGCCATGATATTTCCCCAGATTTCATGGCGCCTCTTCTTGTTTCATTACGTCCCTGGCCCCTCCGCTGGGCCGCGCGTTCCTCGGAAATTCCGACCCTTGCCCTGGGCCCGGCAGCTTCATCCCCTGGGCCGTCTTGTCGGCGGTCCCGGGGGCCCGGCGAGGGCCCCCCGAGAGGGAACACTGGAGCACCTTTCTTCGGGAGCGGAAAAGAGGGGGGTGATAACTAGGGGGGGGGCATTTCATGGCGCGGGCCATGATATCTCCCCAGATCTCATGGCGCCTCTTCTTGTTTCATTACGTCCCTGGCCCCTCCGCTGGGCCGCGCACATGCGGCCGGTCATGATTTGCACCCCCCCCTCTTGGACGCCCCCCTCTTGGCCGCTCCCGAGCTTGGTGCGGGCGCTGCATGCGCGCTCGGGCTCCGCTGCCCCGCGGGCCCTGGACGCCGCGCATCCGAGGTCGCCCTTGCCTGGGGTCGCTCCTGCTGGCAGCCTTACGTCGTGCCTGTCCCTCTGCAGGGGGGGGAATTCAAAAATAGGAAAAAGAGTGTCAGGGAACGATTGTTTGAGCATTTTTGACTATCTTGGGGTATTTGTTGGCGATAGTTTATTTTTCCTCCAAAATCCCCATGTCGGTGGACAGGCCCGACTTGATCGTAGACTTAAAGAAGAAGAGAAGACTGCACACATTGAAAATAGTCCGAGGTGATTATACCTCCTACCCTGACGCGTCGATTCGCGGATTGGTCCGTCAATTTTGGGGGTCCAGGTCCGTCGGTTTCGGTCCCAGGCCGTTTTCACCAAAGGGTGGTTTACATTCGGAGCTCCGTGCGGATTTCTTGGATTTGCGCTGGGCCCGCCCTTGGCGCGCACCGCGCGCCAGGAAGAGGATTCCAGCGCAGGTTCAAGAAATCCGCACGGAGTTTCGCAAAATTATGGTTCTGCAGTTTTTTCTCTTTCTCTACTTCACCGCTGAAAAAGATGAGCCAAAATGCAGCGCCTCCAGTGAGGCGACGGGGCCAGGATACGACGTTGTCAGTGGCATTGCGCCCGCGGCAAAGGAGGAGACATTGGAGGGGCCCATTAGACCGCGGGGCCCCAGGACAATGTTTTGTTCAAGCATTGTTTTGCTCAAGCCTCGTGCGGAAAAGCCTTTTCGAATTCGAGCCCGATGGTTTCGAAATCCAGTCGAGATCGTTTTTTGGAGGAGATTTTTCATGCGACAACCACACCTTCGAAATCTCTGGTCAGAGATTGAACATTCAAAATGCCAAATGGTGTCGCCATTTCGAAACCACGGTGTCGCTTGAGACTTCCTCACTCAAACAATTTCGAAAGATTTCGGAACTTTCGAGTTTGATTTCGAATGGCGCTCCCGCCAAAGACTCCCTCCGAACTAGAATTCGAAGCCATTCTGGTTCGATTTCGAAGTGACGCTCTTGCCCAGGACTTCCCCCGAACAAAAAATCGGATCTTTCCGGGTTCGATTTCGAAATGGCGTTCCCGCCCGGGACTTCTTGCTAACTGGAATTCGACGCCCTTGGGTTCAATTTCGACATAGCGCTCCCGCCCAGGAGCTCCTCGAAAATAGAGGTCGGCACTTCTTCAGCTTGAATTCGCAATGGCGTTCCCGTTTAAGACGTGTCTAGTTGGAAGCACGAAGCGGGTCAAAGCTTTCGTAGCGCCGACGTGGAATTTCAATCCGCTGATGGTTGCCCTGCACATGGTCGGTCTGGGAAGTGGCCCATTCGCTCGCCGACCGATGCGTCGCCGTCGTCACCGCGCACTTTTAGGCGCGCCCGAGTCGTCGCATCGTTCACGCAGGTCGACTCGCCGTGCCGGAGGAGGAGTGGGAGGCGGGCGAATCACTTCCGTCGGCGCCACCCCAACATATTCATACTATATGTGCGTCGCCCTCCTAGGGGCGACGCGCGCACCGAGAAATCTGATAGTATATGCGTCGTGGCGGGCGCTTTCTGGTCACACCGCTCGGGAAACGATATACTACAAGACGGGCATACTACATGTTCGGCATGGACGCGCGCCTCTAATGAGGACATATAGTATTGGTATGTCCCTGTGCGTCCCATTCCGAGCGACACGTGCGCCGCGCCGTGTGCAGGGCAACCACGAGCCGTTTGAGGTTCCCCCGCGCAGACCGGCAGGAGCTCGCGAACACGGCCTGGGCGTTCGCGGCGCTCCCGCGCCGCGACCCCCCGCTCCTGGACGCCATGCGGCGGCCCGCCCGGGAGGGGAGGCCGAGGCTGGGCACCGCTCGGACGTGTATGTTCTCCTCGGCGAGGACCTCTCTATATGTGCGTCGCCCCCCCGGGGGCGGCGCGCGCACCGAGAAATCTTGTAGTATGTGCGTCGTGGCGTGCTTTTCCTGGCCACACCGCTCGGGAAACGATATACTACAAGACGGGTATACTATGTGTTCGGGTCGGACGCTCGCCTCCACGGAGGACATATAGTACTAGTATGTCTCGGTGCCTCCCATCGATCACAAGAAGGAAAAGTCACCATGAACATGAACCTGTGGCGCGTTCCTTCGGGGGCCACGAGCGAGCCCTACCCCTATACCCCCCCCCTCAGAAGCCGTGGGGGGGGTAGGGGCAGGGTTTGCTTGTGGCCTCCTATGTATGTGCATGCCGTTGTTTCTTCTTCCGGTGCTGTCCTCGGCGAGGACCAGCGAGGAGCAGCCTGGACCCTCCTGCAGCAAAAAACGCGCGCACGACGCCCTCAAAAAAAACGCAGGGGGGATGGACGCCCGAGCGACGGTGAGGTAAGTCGGGCGTGTCCCCCTACAGGGGGACTTTCGAGGACAAATGAAACATACCCCACAACTACCCCAAAAAGGTCAAAACATACTCCAAGAATAGTCCCCAGACTATTGTTGGACCATTGTTTGATTACTTTTGGTACCTTGTTTATCTTTCGTCGGAAATCCCTCTGTAGGGGGACAGGCCCAACTTAACAGTAAGGAAGGGGGGCGGCGTGCTCGGGCGGAGGCGGAGCTCCCCCGACCGGAGGTCCTTGGCGCCTCTGTGCGAGGCCGCCCGTGGCTGCGGACAAGAGTGCGCGGCGGGGCCTCGGAGAAGCCACCGCCGGCTTCCGACGTCCGATGTCTGGGTTCGAAGAAGAAAACAACGCCATTCCCCGTACGTTGTTCTGGCGCCGTGCGTGCGTTTTGTTGCAAGATGGTCCAGGATGTTTCCCGATGGTCCTCGCCGAGGAAAGCGCCAGAAGAAGGGGAACGCTATAAAAATGAGCTTGTGGCGCTCCGCGCGGGTTTCTTGGATCTGCGCGGGAGCGCCCTGGCGGCGCCTCCAGCGCCGCCCCTGGCGCGCTTCGCGCGCCAGGGTTGGGGGTCCAGCGCAGATCCAAGAAATCCGCGCGGAGCGCCACACATTATGTTTGTGGCGCTTCTGTTTGTTATTCGCATTATGATTATTTTTCTGACTGTTTATGATTATTTTTCTTACTATTATTATTATTATTACTATTATTATTATTATTGGTACTATTAGTCTTAATTGTCTGATTAGTATTATTATTATTCTTCTTCTTCTAGAGATGTTGTTTTCAATGCGCGTTCCTCGGAAATTCCGACCCTTGCCCTGGGCCCGGCAGCTTCATCCCCCGGGCCGTTTTGTCGGCGGTCCCGGGGGCCCGGCGAGGGCCCCCCAAGCGGGAACACTGAAGCACCTTTCTTCGGGAGCGGAAAAGAGGGGGGTGATAACTAGGGGGGGGTGGATTTCATGGCGCGGGCCATGATTTCTCCTCAGATCTCATGGCGCCTCTTCTTATTCTATTACGTCCCAGGCCCCCCCGCTGGGCCGCGCACATGCCGCCGGTCATGATTTGCACACCCCCCTCTTGGACACCCCCCTCTTGGCCGCTCCCGAGCTTGGTGCGGTTCTCTGCCCAAGGCGTCGGAGGTCTCCCCCCGCTGCCTCCTGCTTGCTTCGATCCCCGGCTCTGCAGAGGCCCCGCCCCGACCGCCTCCGTGGGGCCCCGACTCCAGCTCCGCCCCACCCTGGGCACTTTCGCACATTGGGCCTCCTCCTCCTCCTGCTCCTCCTCCTCCTCCTCCTGCTCCTCCTGTTCCTCCTCCTCCTCCTCCTGCTTCCTCCTCCTGCTCCTCCTTCCTTCTTTTCAAGCCTTGGCGATGCCAATTTCCGCCCTACTGGACTTGACCAGAAGCGTCAAAAAGTAAGGCGAAGCCATCAGCCTTGCTTCTTGGGGGCGGAAATTTCCGCCCTACTTTTTCGGCTTCTCAGATGTGGATTTCCGACGCAGTCTGAAGCTGGAAAAAAAAGCCAAAGTAGGGAGGATCCGGAGTCAGGGGGTAGTTTCTTCGGCAGTTTCTTCGGTTCCGGGCTCGTTCTTGAGCGCCTAGCGGGGCCCGAAAACGGCTCCCCGAGGGCCGAGGTCCAGGAAAACCCGCAGGTTGAGACAACCACCACGTCGATGTGGATCTGGGCTTTCGGGTCATACTCCGAGATCCAACGTATTGAAAAAATCACGACGGATTTTTTTTGCAAATTTCGGCCCCTAGGGGCCCTCGACGAGCCTCGGGACCGTCAAAAAACGACTCAGGATGAAAAACCGGTCTTGGGGAATGGGTCGAGACTTCCGGGGACCCCGCATTGAAAAAATCACGACGTCGGATCTCTGGGACTCCTGCTGCCGTTCGAGGCGAACCTGGCACCCCCGGAGCGCCCTGGTCGAGGCGCCGCTGCCGGGCAGCACCCCGCCGCTGGTCGGAAGCTTCCAGGGAGCGACCAGGGCTCCCGAGACATCCCCCCCGAGCCGCCGCCATCGGCGGCCCCGCGCCCGAGGGCTGGGTCCCCCCCCCTGGGCGCGCCGCCGAGCCGTCGCGCCCGCGTCCCTCGCGCGCCTCGGCGAGCGGGCGCGGCTCGAAGTGCCCCTGGCCTTAGGTCGGGCGTGTCCCCCCTACAGGTGGGTTGTCGACGAGAAATAAAAGAAATACCCTCCAAAATCGTCAAAAAACAATAGTTCAAAAATCGTCGGGGGACTTTTTTCCGAGTATCTTTTAGCCTTTTTGGAGTATTTGTTGGGTATTTTTGTTTTTTCGTCGAAAATCCCCCTGTGGGGGGACACGCCCGACATAACCCTGGCCCCAAGGTGCCTCCCCGGGATTTCCAAGGAGTCCCCCACGGCCTCCGGAGCCCCCTCCACGAGGCTCCAGTCGGGCATGCCTCTCTGCATGTCTGAGCTTTCCTTGAAGATGCTCCGCTCTTCCTCCAGAACCCGCACGCAGGAGGGCGTGCCCGACCTGAGGCGATGCCCGGGGGGCCCAGGACCTCCAAGCAGGAGCGAAGCTGCTGGGGGCACCCCGGGCCAGGCCCGGAGCTCCGACCGCTCCGACCCTGGTAGACAGCCGGAAACAAGAATAGACACTTTTAGAAATTCAGAGCTTCCCGTTGAGGCGCCTTGCACACAGTATCTATTCGTATCTATGTTTTGGAAATAGACGCTGTTAGAAATGATCGTGCTCCCGCTGAGGCCCGGTGGTCATAATATCTAAAAGTATCTATTTCGGACAGTGTCTAAACATATTTTTGTGCATCGGCTGTGTTGCAAGATTTGCGTGTCTAACTATTATCTATTTAGCATCTATTTTTGAGCGACAGTATCTATTTGTAAAGCACGAAGTGGCGACCATAGTAGAGCTGAGAAGACCAGCTTCAAACAGTCCACGACATTCAATCGAAGGTGGCGTGGATGCGTGCACGTGAACGTCTGCATGGGCCTGTATGCATGTGACGATGTGTGCGTGTGTATGGGTGCGCGCGGAAGTGTATGGCGTACGTGCGCGCGTGTGTGTGTGTGTGTGTTAGTGTGTGTGTGCGTTAGTGTTAGTGTGTGTGTGTGTTAGTGTGTTCGTGTGTTAGTGTATTCGTGTGTTAGTGTGTTAGTGTGTGTGTGTGTGTTAGTGTGTGTGTGTGTCTGCGCGTGTTTGTGTTGTGTTATGTTGTGTGTGTTGTGTGTGTGTGTGAGCGTGAGCGAGCGTGCGTGCGTGCGTGCGTGCGTGCGTGCGTGCGTGCGTGCGTGCGTGCGTGTGTGAGCGTGCGTGCGTGCGTGCGTGCGTGCGTGCGTGCGTGAGAGACCACGCTGGAGAGCCCCGAAAATGCTTTAAGAGGGCCCCCACGAGGGCTCCAAGGGGGTCAACCCCCAGTCGAAATAGAGGCACGCGACCAACTCGCCAACTCGCCATCCTTCCTCCTCCTCGTCCTCGTCCAACTCGCCATCCTTCCTCCTCCTCGTCCTCCCCCTCCTCCCTGCTCCTCCTCCTCACTGCTTCCTCCTCCTCCACCTCCAGTGCCGTCTCGCAGGGCCCCAATAAGGCTCCAAGGAGGGCCCAGGAGGAGTCAAACCGAAGTCACGTGAGTGCCCTTCTTGGGGCCCTATTGAGGCCCTCTCGGGGCCCTCAAATGCCGTTACGGAGAGCCCAAAGAGGGCTCCAAGGGGGGCCCCCAGAGATCCAGGAGTGGCCGTGTGTGTCTATATATATACACACACGCACGCACGCACGCGCGCACGCACGCACGCACGCACGCACGCACGCACGCACGCACGCACGCACGCACGCACGCACGCACACACACAGACAGACAGACAGACAGACAGACAGACAGACAGACAGACAGCCAGACAGACAGACAGACAGACAGGCAGGCAGACAGACAGACAGACAGACAGACAGCCAGACAGACAGACAGGCAGACAGGCAGGGAGGCAGACAGACAGACAGACAAACACGCACCCACATATATATATATATATATATATATATATATATGTGGGCTCTGCCGTATCCCCGCCCCCCTGAAAAACTGAGCAGAAGTACAGGCTCCGTTTCGCTCCTCCGATCTCCCCCTCTTCCCCACTTCTCCTCCTTCTTCTCCATCCTACTCCGCCGCCTCTGCATCCGCGAACACTTTTCTCTCGCGAGCAAGGCCCCAGCCGTGCCCGCTTCTCACTGCGTTCGCCAATGCTCTGCGCATTGTGCAGGCGTCCTCAGATCGCGGCGTTGCGCGCGACGACGTCATTGGACGCGGCCAGGCCCCGCGCCGCCGACGTTGACGTAGAAGACGTACTCGTCCATCTCTGCCTCGCTCAGGTGGAGGTGGCCGTAACGCTTGCGTGACCATCCCTTGGCGCGAGCGTTCTCCGACTCCACGTCGTTGGTGTGGAATCCAGTCTTCTTGTCCCTGTACTGGTTGCCCTCGTGAACCACCGCGGGGGGGCTCTCGAAACCTAGTTTCCCAAGGGCTGAACGCGTTGAGGTCCACCCGTCGGACACGACCATCGACTTCTTGCGCACGCGGCTCACCAACGCCTCCTTGATCTCTTCGAGACCCCGCGGCTCGCCATTGTGGGCGTCGGCCTTGCGCGGCAGGAGCTTGTACGTCACCCTCTTCCTGAGGTCCTGGTGCGTGTAGACGTCGGACTTGTTGCCCACGAGTACGGCGATCCAGAGCCAGCGGCCGTTGCTCTTCAAGTTGGCGGCGGGCCTCTTACGAATGGCTACGTTCTTCCGCGGGGGGGCCCTCTTCATCGGCTTCTTCATCGGCCTCTTCATCGGCCCCTTCATCGGCTTGCTCTTGAGCTTGAAGGAGCCCTTCTGCACTTGCTGGGTGTTGTAGACCGTCCGCGCTGGCAATCGCTTCAGGATCTGCTTCCGCACCAGCTTGGTGGTCCTGCGCGGCCCTGCGCGCGCCGTAGTGGCCCCGCCTTTGTTCACGCTCCTGGGTCCGTTTTTTGGGATGCCCCTCCAGAGTAGCGCCGTGGAAGCGCTTTGCAGTGTTGAAATCTTGGTTTGTGGTGTGGTATCATCAATGATGCTGGGCCGTTGCTGGTGTCGTTGCGTAACAAGTGTGCGACCATGTGGCCCTGTGTTCGGGCACAATGATGGGGACCCGTTTTTTGGGTTCCCTCCTGGGTCCGCGTCCGCCACAGAGGGGCATCCGTGTTGGATGCCCCTCCAGAGTAGCGCCGTGGAAGCGCTTTGCAGTGTCGAAGACTTGGTTTGTGGTGTGGTGTCATCACTGATGCTGAGCCGTTGCTGGTGTCGTTGCGTAACAAGCGTGCGGCCATGTGGCCTTGTGTTCGAGCACAGTGATGGGAACCCGTTTTTTGGGTTCCCTCCTGGGTCCGCGTCCGCCACGGAGGGGCATCCGTTTTTCGGATGCCCTCCAGAGTAACGCCATGGAAGCGCTTTGCAGTGTTGAAATCTTGGTTTGTGGTGTGGTATCATCACTGATGCTGGGCCGTTGCTGGTGTCGTTGCGTAACAAGTGTGCGACCATGTGGCCTTGTGTTCGGGCACAATGATGGGAACCCGTTTTTGGGTTCCCTCCTGGGTCCGCGTCCGCCACAGAGGGGCATCCGTTTTTGGATGCCCCTCCAGAGTAGCGCCGTGGAAGCGCTTTGCAGTGTCGAAGACTTGGTTTGTGGTGTGGTGTCATCACTGATGCTGGGCCGTTGCTGGTGTCGTTGCGTAACAAGTGTGCGACCATGTGGCCTTGTGTTCGGGCACAATGATGGGAACCCGTTTTTGGGGTTCCCTCCTGGGTCCGCGTCCGCCACAGAGGGGCATCCGTTTTTGGATGCCCCTCCAGAGTAGCGCCGTGGAAGCGCTTTGCAGTGTCGAAGACTTGGTTTGTGGTGTGGTGTCATCACTGATGCTGAGCCGTTGCTGGTGTCGTTGCGTAACAAGCGTGCGGCCATGTGGCCTTGTGTTCGAGCACAGTGATGGGAACCCGTTTTTGGGGTTCCCTCCTGGGTCCGCGTCCGCCACGGAGGGGCATCCGTTTTTCGGATGCCCTCCAGAGTAACGCCATGGAAGCGCTTTGCAGTGTTGAAGTTTTGGTTTGTTGTGTGGTATCACCACTGATGCTGAGCCGTTGCTGGTGTCCTTGCGTAACAGGCGTGCAACCATGTGGCCTTGTGTTCGGGCACAGTGATGGTAACCTGTTTTTTGGGTTCCCTCCTGGGTCCCTTCCTGGGTTCCCTCCTGGGTCCCCTCCTGGGTTCCTTCTTGGGTCCCCTCCTGGGTTCTCTCCTGGGTACCCTCGTGGGTTCCCTCCTGGGTCCCTTCCTGGGTTCCCTCCTGGGTCTCCTCCTGGGTCCCTTGCTGGGTTCCCTTTTGGGTCCCCTCCTGGGTTCCTTCTTGGGTCCCCTCCTGGGTTCTCTCCTGGGTACCCTCGTGGGTTCCCTCCTGGGTCCCTTCCTGGGTTCCCTCCTGGGTCTCCTCCTGGGTCCCTTGCTGGGTTCCCTTTTGGGTCCTCTGCAGGAGCGTCTCTGGGACATCTCTGGGGCCTCCTTGGTGCCTCTCTGGTGCCTCCAGGGGTGTCCTGGGGCCTCCTGGGGGCGTCCGGAGCCGTCCGCCCCCCGCGGGGGCCTGGCGGAGGGGGGTGCAAAACCAAAGAAACCTAAGGAACAAACAAACAAAGAACCAAAGAAATCAAAGGCAGACCACCGAAAAACAAAAAAAAAAACTAAGGACAAACAAAAAAAACAAAAAAAATAGCCTGACGAAGGACCCAACCATGTGCAGTTGTGAATACCGCAATTGCGAATACCATCTTCACTCGCGCTCCCTATGGGGCCACGAACCGTGTGAGGGGCGTGCCGAAATTCGTCACGGGGTACACAATACGAACAAAGACGGTCGGTCTGAGTGCGAGAGGCTAAGAACGGGTGAGCCTGAGCGCGAGTGAGTCTGATTGTGAATGAGTCTGCGTGCGAATCAGTCTACGTACATAAATGTGGACGCTCCTCCCGAGGATCGCGCCCGCTTCCTTCCCTTTCTTCTCTGCATCTTTGCCTGTGCGCGCCGATGTCCATGGCTGCTGGCGCGGCGCCGCACGGAATCCCCGCGACGCGCGCTGGTCGCCCCGAAGGGGTCCCGGCGACGCGCGCAGGTCGTCCGCTGTGCGCAGCGGGGAGAGCGAGCAGGCTGGCTGATAGCGGGCAAGCCTGTGGCCGCTGGGCAGAGAGACGACGGGGGCGAGCGAGGCTCTGGTCAGAGCGCAGCGCGAAATTCCCGGGACGCGCGCTGGTCGCCCCGAGAGGGTCCCAGCGACGCGCGCAGGTTGCCCGCGGCGCGAAGCCAAACAGTCAGACCGTCGAGAGACGGCGAGGCTCGGGCGGGCCGCTCCTCAGGTCAAGCCTCGCGGATAAACTCGGTGAAGCCCAGCTCCCTGGCGAGGGCCGTCGCCTCCCTTCTGCACCGCCTCGTGCGCGCAGCAAACTGCTCCAGCTGCTTCCGCAAGCCCTCCGGCGGCCCTGCCAGGAAGAACTCGATGCGCGGCGCCCGCATGAGCAGGAGGTCCTCGTGGCGCGTGGCGCGCGAGAGCAGGACGTAGAGCTCCAGCCACCAGTCGCCGTCCTCCTTCTTGCCGTTCCCCACCTCGTGGCGGCCGCAGTCCAGGATCACGCCTGGGCGATGTCGGCCGAGGGAGCAGCGCGCCGGAAAGCCGAAGGCCCAGGGCGAGAGTCCACGAGACCGAGAGAAGGTCTGGCTGCGGACCGCTCGGCCCGAAAGGTTCGGCCGTAGACTGCCCGGCGGCGCCGTTCCCCTGCCCCGTCGCCTTCCCGCATGGTGCGCCCCTGGCACGCCACCGTGGTGATGGCCCTGCCGTGCGAAAACGGGAAGTCCGTCCGGGTGACCTTGGAGGTGCGGAAGGTGAACGGCTCCGACGCACGGGGCTCGATGAACACCAGCGGGCCCGTGAGGTCCCCCGTGAGGCTGTCGTCGTGGCGCCTCAGGTCGTCCACGAAGGGCGCGCTCGCGTACTTCTCCATGCGCACCCAGAACCCCAGCGGCAAGTGCTTCAGATAGACCCTCTTCTCCCCGTCTCTCTCGGCATTGTCGACTGCGTCCCGATCTCGAGGGTCCACGACGATGCGCACGATCTGGCCCTCGGCGTCCTTGACGAGGCCGTTCTTGAGGTCGAGCGCCTCCAGGAGCCGGATCCGCATGCCGACGTGCACAGAGCAGTCCGTGCATGCCACCGGTGTTCTTCGGGTTGGCACAGTTCATCATCTTGGCGGCGTCCTTGACATTCATCGTCGGGGCAGACCTGTCGGCGGCATGCGCGAGGAAGAGGGGCTTCTTCAGGACGTCCGCGCCCCGCTGGGAACGCATGTTCATCCACCGCGCCACAGTGTCCCAGTAAGACCCAATCATGTGGCCGTTCTGGAACCTTTCCTCCCGGAGCCGGCGATCATCGGGTTTCAACTGCATGGCGTTCCACGTGGCGCGGATGGCCGGCGGGACCTGCTTCCCCGGCTTGCGCAAGAACGCCATGAGATCACGAAGCTTCGGGTCTTTGAAGCGGTTGGACGCCTGGAGCTCGAAGCACAGCGGCGTGTTGCAGAAGAGCTTCATCACGGCCTGGTACTCTGGAGCGAGGTTGATGCCCGCCTTCGCCAGTTCCTCGAAGCTGGAGATGAGGGACACTTTGCCTCCCGTCGGCTTCAGCTGCAAGAAGTCTCCCAGGTGGATCACGATCGGCATCCGGCCGAAGGCTCCGCCGACCTGGTCGCACTCCCGCTCCTCCGCGCCCCACTCGGCCTTGCGTCCCAGGTAGGACCGGAAGGCGAGCATGTTGTACAAGTTGGGCGAGATCATGCTCACCTCCTCCAGGATCAAGCACCTGACCGCCTCCCACGTGTCCTGTAGCGCTTTCAGCTTGCCCCCCGCGGGTATGTCCTTGTTCCTGAAGGACTGCGCTCTCATGACTCCCGCTCGGTGGTAACTGACGGCCTTATGAGCGTCCGTGGAGATGTTCGCGGCCTGCGACCACTTCGCGCAGACTATCTGCGTGGACTTCGCCTTGCCCGGTTCCACAGGGAACAGTGCGTCCATGGCCGGCAGCACGATCTCCTGCACCATGGCGGTCTTCCCGCTGCCGCCCTGGCCGAGGAGCAGGAACTGGAACGTCTTCCGCTTGGCGTGCTTGGCCATGCTGCCGTCCTCGATCTTCTGCTCCTCGTCCCACACCACGTTGCAGGCGTTCGCGAACGCCGTGACGAACAGGGCCTGGTCTGGCTTCAGAGGGCGGGGCTCCTGCCGCCCCGTTCTCGGGTTGACCACGCCGTCCTCGAACTTTGTGACGAGGAGCTTGACGAAGTCGCTGGGCCGCTGCATCTCCTCCGAAGGCTCCCACCGTGCCTGCGCCGCCTCGGCTGGCATCGCGCCAGCGGCCGCTGCGCCGGGTCCAAGCTGGCCAGTTTTCTGCGCCGTCAGCCGAGGACTCCAGCCGAGCTGGCAGCACGCGAGCCTCCTCCTCCTCCTCCTGCCTCCTCCTCCCTGCTCTCTCCTCCCTCCTCTCCCCTTCTCCCTCATCCTCCTCCTCCTCTCGGCATCGTCGGCATCGTCATCTTCGTCGTCGTCGTCGTCGTCGTCGTCGTCATCATCATCGTCATCATCATCATCATCATCGTCATCATCAAGCCCCCCGGTGAGACCGCCCGCATGCGCCCCCCCCACTCAGCACAGCGTTTCGTGGCCCCACAGGGGGCTCCACCGAAGGCCCTAGTGGCACCGCCCGCACGCGCCCCCCCCCCACCCAGTACAGCGTTTCGCGGCGCCACAGAGAGCTCCACCGAAGGCCCCAGTGGGACCGCCCGCTTGCGTTCCCACAACCCATTACGGCACGCCCCTCACGCGTTTCGGGGCCCACCGAAAGCGGCACCCACAACGCGTTACTCACAATTGCATATGGTTGGGTCCTTCGCCAGGTCTGCCCTGCCGTTATCGGCCCCCACCTCCTCCCCCCCCTCTCCTCCTCCCCCTCCGCCTCCTCCTCCTCCTGCTCCTCCTCCTCCAGGATCCGCACTCAGGCCCTCCTGTCTCTGGCTCCTGCTAAGAAGGGGGCGTCTATGGGTTTGAAACTCCGCACTTTTAAGCAGGGTAAAACCATGGACCCCGTTCCGTTGTATTTCAAGCAGGTTGTTTTTGAATGGGCTCGGGCTGTCTGGGATGGACTCCCCAGCTTAACGATCCTGCAGGCAGTTTTTGAGGACGCTGTTCGCTCACTTGCCACCACCAGTCGCCCGTGGTCGAGGGCGACGTCCCCTGCGCACGTCTTTGTGATTGCTTGTGGGGATCTGGGATGGGAAGCGAGATCAGCGCGCCTCATTGTTCTCTCGACGGGCGAGCAGATTGACTTGCTCAGGCTCTCGCCGTCGGTGGTTGCCACTCTCGCCCAGCAGGCTGCCAGAGAGATGTCGGATTTTCGTGCCCTCGAGGCTCGTGTGGGTTCGTCGTCGTGGTGTCGCCCTGTGTTTTGGCAGCCGCTGGACTCTTTGTTCGCCAGGAAAAGTGATTCCTGGGACAGGACCCATAAGAATTCTCTTAGGGCCGCGGTCTCGGGAACTCACTGGACCCAGGACCGTCTGCAGCGGCATGGATTGGCGTCGTGCAACCTTTGCAGGCTTTGCAAGGGGGCCCCAGGGACCACGTTCCACCGCAGATTTGGTTGTGAAGCTTGGGCTGCTGATCGCTCTCATTTCTTATCGGGTGAAACGTTAGAAGCAGTCAAGCTAATTCGGCGGCTTGGTGACCCTGGGGAGTTTTTTTTGCTTCGGGCATTTTCCCGTCTCCCTGGGAGCTGGCCCCCCCGCCCCTCAGGTCCGAAAGGTGCCAGGTCTTCTGGATTCGGAGGCCCGAGGACGGCCTCTTGTCTGGCAAACTGTTTACCGATGGCTCTGCCATTTTCCCCTCGGACCCGCTCCTAAGAAGAGCAGGGTGGGCGGTGATCTCGGTCGACGACACTGGTGCCATGATCTCTGGAGCTTTCGGCCCCGTCCCTTGGGATGTTGCTCCTCTCCAGCTCGCCAAGGATGGCGAGGATTATGCGTATCAGATGCTCGGCCAGATCGCTATGAACCCCGAGGGGGCGTGGACCGATTGTGCAGCTGCGATTTCCTGTGCGCGGTCGAGAGTTCGCTCCACGAGTGCCCGTTGTGGCCAGGCTCACATGTGGACTTCTGTGCATGCGGCCTTCGAGGATGGGCTGGTCGTCCACAAAACGAAGGCCCACTGCGCGGAGGCGGACATGGAGCGAGGGGTCACCACTCGTTGGGAGCGCACGGCTAACGCCATTGCCGACGCCCTCTCGAAGCGAGGGGCAGGTATGCACCCTTCGGTCGATCAGGCCGCCCGTGAAATCGCTGGTTTAAGTCTCTTGGGGCGGGGGCTGGGCCAGTGGGTTGGGCGGCGGGGGATTCTGATGCGGGAGCGGGGGTGGGTGGACTCGGAGGGCCTGCCTGATAAGCGCTTGGAGCCTGGTTCGGGACCTCGCCAGGGCCGCCCCCTTGAGCGCCCCCCCCCCCCCGTGTCTGTGCGTTTCAGGGCAGTGTTGTCCGCCATTGCCCATTCGGGGCCGTGCGATCCCGAGCTTGCAATTCTGATGAGGCTGTCTCGGCATAACTTGCGAGTCTGCCATGTTTTCGATCAGACGGGAGCCTCCGTTGTCTCCGCCCCGCGTATTGTGTGTTGTATCTCGTGTGGTGCTTACGCGTGGGGCGGGGTCAGGGAGCTTGCCGTTCGCGAGTGTCATGGTCACAATGCGGGGAAGGGGCTCAAGCAGCAGCGTTCACGTTTGCTCGCGGGTCTCTTTCCCAGGTGGCTGAATAAGTACAAAGGCTGGAGTGTTAGCTGCCTCGAGCGCCCCGTCCCAGGTGATCTCCTGGACTTGGCTCGGGCGATTCTGGACCGTCCCCAGGCGCGGGTGGCGGCGCCTGTCGCCCGAGCCGTTTTCCACAGGGGACCGCCATGGCAGGTGCCCATGGGGCGGGGCCCTCTCCTCGCCCGCTACGGCCTCACGGTGGACTCGCTCCCGTTCTGGGAGCAGGAGGCCGCCCGCCGGGGCGCGGGGGTGGAGGAGGATTTGGTTTAATGTGTCTCCGTTTTTATCCCAGCGGTCGGTATCTTGGACGCCGTCCGCCCTCGTCTTAACTTATCTTACCTCCTCCTCCTCCTCCTCCTCCTCCTCCCCCTCCTCCTCCCCCTCCTCCTCCCCCCTCTCCCCCGGAACGATTTCTGATGGCCCCGGGGCCCGGAAGCGTCCTCCATGCGCCGAAGACAAAGACGAGGTCGCCACCACGCGGCCTCCGCCACTTGGCCGCCATGCGAGTTCCGCCACTGGGACCTCAGGTGAAGCTCCCAATGAGGCAACGAAGCCTGTGAGATGTGCCCAAAGGACACTCCTCCTCCTCCTCCTCCTCCTCCTCTTCTTCCTCCTCCTCCTCCTCCTCCTCCTCCTCCTCCTCCTCCTCCTCCTAGGTGATGCTGGGTGGGGGACAGGCAAACCTGTGTCCTAGGTGGAGCCCCCCATGGGGCCACGAAGCGCTGTCCTGGGTGGGGGAGACGCATGCGAACACCCCCACTGGAGCCTTCGGTGGAGCTCCCTATGGGGCCACGAAACGCTGCCCTGGGTGGGGGAACCGCATGCGAACACCCCCACTGGGGCCTTCGGTGGAGCTCCCTATGGGGCTACGAAACGCTGCCCTGGGTGGGGGAACCGCATGCGA